>PVKA01006393.1:0-52765 GCA_004027165.1 Ctenomys sociabilis
ATCTGAATTTGAGCAATGTATTGTGATTTTACCTTTTTTCATTTCTAATTCTATTGATTTGTGTATTTTTCATTTTTTAAATAAGACTGGCCAAGGGTTAGTCTATTTTTTTCCAAAGGACTATTTTCATAGCTTAATTAGTTCTATATGTATTCTTTTTTGTCTCCATTTCATTGATTTATATTCTGATATTTATCATTTCTTTCCTTGTACTTAGGTTGAAGTTGGAATGATCTAGTTTTTCTAGGAACTTGAAGTGCATCATGGTGCTGTTTACTGGGGCCTTCTCTGCTTGTCTAATATAGTTATTCATAGCTATAAATTTTCTTCTGCTTTCATTGTGTCCTATAAATTCTGGCATGCTCTGATGGCATTATTATTTATTTCTAGGAACTTTCTTATTTCTTCCTTAATTTATCCTGTGGCTTATGGAGTATTCAATAATATGTAGTTTAATTTCCATGCATTTGGATAATTGTGGTTACTTTTCCCACTGATTTAAGTTTAGTTACACTACGATTTGATTATATATATATATATAAATATATATATATATATAAATATATATAAATTTCAACTCTTTTGCATTAACTTAAACATATCTTATTGGCAAATACTGGTTTGTTTAAGAGAAAGTTCCTTACAATCTGCTAAGAAGAAATGTATTCTGTTGTTAGGTAGAATGAACTGTTTATTAGAAGATTTGACTGAACAGATATTTCTTTGTATTTCTTTGTTGACTTTTTATTTAGTTAATCTGTCTGTTTTGGTTAGTGGGGTATTAAAGCTCCCACTGCAATTGTATTAATATTTACTTCATATTATATGTTCAATAGTGTTTGCTTTATTACTTTCTTGGCATCCTCTGATCAGTTTGACTTAAAGTTCATTCAAAATAGAATAGCTATTCCTGATTGTTTACAGGTTTGCTTGCATAGTATATTGTTTTCCATCTTTTGATTTTTAGTCTGTGAATTTGTTTTTGGGCTAAATGTGCTCCTGGGATACAGCATATGGTTGGATCTTGTTTATTGATCAGTTCTATAATCTAAGTCCTTTGACTGGTGAATTTAACACCATTTTCTTTGATGCTTGTAGCTGATAGGTGTTGACTTATTCTTATCGTTCCATGTTTTTGGTGCTGATTCCTCTTCTTTCTATTCTATTTAATTGATTGTATGGCACCTTCATTCTACTGGACATCTCAGAATGGTTAGCTTTATTGTCTCTCTGCTGATAACCTTGAATAGTTTTTGAAGTGCTGGTTTGGTGGCCATGAATTTCTTTAGTGTACTTTTTCATGAAAATATCTTGCTTCCCCATTATTTTTATAAGATCATTATATGAGTAATATATGAGTAATATCAGTCTGTGTCTGAAGTTGTTTTCTTTTAAGGCTTGAAGTTCTTCTTGCCTTTAAGATTTGTGTGGAGAAAGCTGTTATAATTCTGAAGGGTTTTCCTTTATAAATGAGTTGCCTCTTTTACTTAACAGTATTTAAGATTCTGTTCTTGAATTAGATTTCTAGTATTTTGACTATGAAGTGTTTTGTTCCCCCCCCCCTTTTTTTTTTGGTGGATCTGGGGATTGAACTCAGGCCCTTGCATTTGCCAGTATGAAGTGTTTTGTGTTGCTTCTTTTCTGCTTATAGTTAGTTGGTGTTCTATGTGCCTCACTTATCTGTATCTTAAATTCTTTTTCCATAATTGGAGAGTTTTCTGCCATCACCACTATTGTAATACCCATTGTACAGTCTTCTGATTTTTTTAATTTCAATTAATTTAGAGTAGTCTGCTTTGCATCGTTCATTTCATTTTTCATGTTCTCATGTTGTTTTTTGGTATATTTCATTAAATGATCACCCACCACAGCTCATTCTCTAGATTGCACAGCCTGTCCTCATATTGGTTGCTTGTGCTATTCATACTTTCACTTGAATTTTAATCTCCTGGATTACTGCTTGGAACTTTCTGTGGACTTTAATTCTTTTCTGTATTATTATTATTTTATTTTAAAACTTAAAACATGTTTTTATTGGCAGGTAATAATTGGGTATGATATTTCCATACATACGTACTATCTATAAAGATCGAATCAGAGTAAAATGTTTTCATCTTCTAAGAATGAGAAAAGTATAAATAAAAACACAGTGAACATACATGTTTTTTTTCATGTTCATCACCTTTGGTTTGTTATTTATTCTCTCTTTTTTATTTTATTGAGAGACAAATATAGATGAGACAGTTTCAAAGCTGTTTAATAGGGCATTTTCAATAACTAATACATTTTACATTGTTATCTTCTTAGTGATCATCCATAATACAAGAAGAAGACAGGAAGACAGGATATCCTGTCCGAACACTATTACTACAAATCTTTCTTCTCATAGAATTAAGCAAAAGTAGCTGTATAACTATCCTAACTATTCTGTATATACAAATACAAAATGGTTTTTCCTTTGTATCCCCTTTTTTTGTTCAGTCCTTTCAGTGATGGCTATTCTATTGGCATTTAAATAGTATAGGTGTTTGAATTCAGCAAAACACTCCAACACAGTCCAGCAGTCCACGATAGTAGTGGGTTATCCATAGAACTTGTTGACTAGAGCCTTTTACAGTTCAGCATATTAATATGGCTTTACTTTATATACTTTGCTTTTATACTTTTCTGCGGATGGTGAAGATCAAGGTAAAGCAAGACCTATATAACAAGAAATGTAACTTTTTTATCTGATAAGGTCAGTCAAATCCCCTCAGGATTTATCCTGTAACCTTGTACGGAACTTTGTAGATCCTTTGTCAGTGTCAGCCATGTGGATGAGTCACGGCCATTGCTTGACCAGTTTGCTCTCTGTGAAAGCCTGAGAGAATGTTTTCTCTCCATGTGACTCTCCTAAGGCACAATATACATAATAGATCCCTTTCCTCTGTGGCTCCATAATCTCCTTGATTGGAAAATTTGGGGCACAACTGAGTTACATGATTTTATAGGAGTACAGGTTTTCCTATGTCCTGAGTCTTCACTAACCTTGAAAGGCTAGAGCCAAAATGTTGGCTGACTTTGCAGCCCTTCCTTTTCTCCAATTTTTGATCTGCAAACATAGGTTCTTAACCCTCCAGAAGAGAAGCTGATTATTATCCCGCAACATATGCAGTTTGGTTTATCCTCACTATCTGTTTAAATATCAAACATCTTAGGCATAGCATGGAAGAGGTATTTTCCAAGTATTGATGTATTGAACTTTAAGTCCCTACAGAATATAAAGAAAAAAATTTAAAAAAATAGAAATAGACATATTTTCACACAGAAATTTAGAAATCTAACTACATACAGTATTGTAGAGGGACAATCCTGTGACATTTTTTTCTTGTCTTTTTTTTTTTTTTCATTTATTACCCATTTAAAAAGAAAAAAAAAACCTTTCACTTGTGAGACAGGACAGTAATAATTGGTATGTTATGACAAGAAGTATGCAGACCAGAATGACAGGCATTCCAAGCGTGACCCTTCTATTACACATTGCTATCTTCAGTGCAGTTGCTTGGTTCACAGGTATCAACATATAAAGATAGTTAGGCTGAGTATCCTACCAATTAACTGCTACTTTCAAAAACCTGCTGATGTTTCTGGGGATCATTGCCTTGCCCATCTTGTGTGTGTAAATGTATAGCTTTGCACCTGTCCTGTTTCCCAGCTTTTCTCCTTACCCTCTCCTCATTGTCCAGTCCTCAAGTTCTCATTTCCTTTTAGTTGTGTTATACCTTTCTGTTCGCATTTCTTCTTTTGATTTCTTAAACTAGGGAGACTATACAATATTTGCACATGTAGGTCTGGTTTATCTCACTTATGAGTGCATCTTCAAGTGGCATCCACTTAAATATAACTGCCTCAAGTTTATCACTTTTTATAGTGGACTAATTCTCCATTGTTTAAAAATACATCTTTTTCAACCATTCCTCATATGACTGGCATCTTGGTTGTTTCCAAGATTTGGTGATCACAAATTGTGCTGCTATAAACATAGGTACACATATAGCTCTATGATATGTATTCAGTTCCTCCAGGAAAATTCCTAGTAAGGGGATAGCTGCCTGGAATGGAATTTTCATTCCTAGTTTCTTTCCTTTTTTTTTTTTTTTTACATTTTAGAATATTTTATTTTTAAAACCACTAGTAATTCATATGTATTACTAGAATAAGAACAATGCAGTTGTTAATAGATCTGTGACATTTACTATTCTTTCCACAGTAAATTTTAACACAATCATAGCATTAATTTTTTTAACCTTGCATTATAAGTTTATTTATTAATTAACTTGTTTATATTTCATTTGAATGAGAAAAAAGATAAATAATGAAACAATTTCAAAACAGGTTAGTAGGACAGCTACAATAACTAATACATTGCATTTTGTTATCTTTGTAGTTAGAGGACAAGATACAGACCTGATATGTTGTCTAAACACTATTAGTACAAATCTTCTCAATGAACTAAAAGAAAGTTAGACGTATATCTATCTAATCTCTTGTGTGTATATAAACACATTTTTTCCTTTCCACAAGAAAACTATCTTTTATTTATACTTTTAGGAAGTTAGTAACAGGTAACATAAGGTTGCCTAGTGACTAATAGCTGACCTTAACCTGAAAAGAAGATTAGGACAGGACTGAGGTAGCACTGAGGCCTAATCCCACCTACAGATGTCTGATCAATTTCCTAGTAGAAGGTGTCAACATATCCTGCCTTTTTTGTTTGTTTGTTTTATCAGAGATGGGTATTCCATTGCAGTTAGAAAGGCTGTATTTGGAGAAGTCTTTAAAGGTTCTTTTCATATTTGATGCCAATCCAAAAATTGTATTCCTAGTTTCTTAAGGAGTCTCCACACTGATTTCCATAATGGTTGCACCAGTCTACATTCCCACCAGCAGTAGAGAAGGGTTCCGTTTTCCCCACAGCCTCTCCAACATTTGTTGTTAGTTGATTTATTTATGATAGCCATCCTTTCTAGGGTGAGATGGTATCTCAGTGTTGTTTTAATTGACATTTCATGGATGGCTAGTGATGTGGATCATTTTTTCATATATTTATTTGCTTCTTTAATTTTGTCCTCTGAGAAGTGTATATTCATCTTGGATGCCATTTATGGACTGGGTCTTTAAATTTAGAGGCCCTAATGTATTTTAGTTCTTTATAAATTCTAAAGAGCAGACCTTTGTCTGAGTGCTTATAAGTTAAGATTTTTTCAAAATTTGTGGGTTGTCTTTTCACTTTGTTCTTAATTTCTTTTGAGGTGCAAAATCTTCTCAATAAGATTTGGTCACAGTTGTTAATTCTTTCAAGTATTTCCCGTGCAGATACATGTTCATGAACTCTTTGCCTACTGCTATGTCTTCAACAATTCCTCCTACTGTCTCTTCCAGGATATTAAATTTCTGTTTTAATGTTCAGATCTTTAATCCATTTTGATGTTAGCTTACTGCATGGTAATAGACCTGGGTCAAGTTTTAGTTTTTGGCATGTACAGAGCCAGTTTTCAAGCACCATTTGTTAAAGAGGCTATCTTTCTTCCAATAAGCATGTTTGGCCCCTTTGTCGAAGATCAGGTGGCTGAATGTATTTGTAGAGGCCTCTGCATCTTCTATCTATTTCATTGATCCTCTAGTCTATTGCTTTGCCAATACCATGTTAATTTTATCACAGTAGCTTTGTAGTATAATTTCAAGTCGGGAATTGTGATGCTTCCTGTCTTCTCTTTGTTGGCTAGGGCTGCCTTTGCTATTCTAGATCTTTTCTGGTTCCATAGAAATTTTAGGAATGATTTTTCTAGGTATGGCAGGTATGTTGGTGGCAGTTTAATAGCGATGCATTAAATCTGTACAACAATTTTGGGAGTATGGCCATCTTCACAATGTTGATTTTTCCTATCTAGGAGCAAGGAATATCTTTCCATTTTCCAAAATCTCCTATAATCTCTGTTTTTAGAGTACTGTAATTTTCCTTGAAAAGGTCTTTGACTTCTTTCGTTAAGTTAATTACAAGGTATTTCATTTTCTGTGGTGTTATTAAAAAGGTATTGTTTCTATAATTTTCCTCTCATTGTGTTTGTTACCTCTGTAGAGGAATGCATATTGACTTTTGGGTATTGACTTTGTATCCTGCTATACTACTGAATTTGTATATCAAGTCTGGTAGATATACAAATATACACCAGAAAGTTTTTTGGGTGTTGCAAGTAAAGTATCATGTCATCTTCAAATAATAATTTAACTTCTTCTTTACCTATTCTTATTTCTTTTATTTCTCCCTCTTGTGTAATGGCTGTAGATACTGATTCCAGAACTATATTGAATAGGTGGTGTGATAGAGGACATCCTTGTCTTGTACCAGATCTGAGAGTAAAAGATTTCACTTCTTCCCCATTTAGAGTTATATTAGCCATTGGGTTGTCATAGATGGCTTTTATCAAATTGAAGTAAAAGCCTTCTATTCCAATTATCTGTAGGACTTTGAACATGAATGAGTGTTTGACTTAGTCAAAAGCTTTTTCTGCATCAATTGAGAAGATCATGTGGTTTTTAGATTTCGCTCTATTAATATAGTGTATTACATTTATAGATTTTCGAATATGGAACCATCCTTGCATCCCTGGGATGAATCCTACCTGATCATGGTGTATGATCTTCTTGATGATTTGCTGTATTCTATTTGCTAAGATTTTATTGAAGATTTTGGCATCTATGCTCATGAGGGAGATTGGCCTGTAGTTCTTTTTTTTTTTTTTTTTTTTTTTTTTTTTTTTTTTTTTTTTTTTTTTTTTTTTTTTTTTTTTTTTTTTTTTTTTTTTTTTTTTTTTTTTTTTTTTTTTTTTTTTTTTTTTTAGTTGCATCTTTCCCTGGTTTTGGAATCAGTATAATACTTGCCCTCAGGAACAATTTTGGGAGGACTGCTTCCTTTTCAATTTCATTGAAGAATTTGAGGAGTGTAGGGATTATATCTTCTATAAATTTCTTGTAGAATTCAGCTGTGAATCCATCAGGGCCTGGACATTTGTCACCAGACTTTCTATTACATTTCATATTTCATTGGCTGTTATTGGGTTATTGAGAGTTGGTCTATGTTCTTGATTCAGTTTTGGTAATTTGCACCGTTAGAGAAATCTGTCTATTTTGTCTGTGTCTTCTATTCTGTGTGTGTAAAGATTCTTGAAGTAAGTATTGATAACATTCTGAGTTTCCACTGGGTCTGTGGTGATTACACCCTTTCATTCCTTATTGCTTGTATTTGAATTTTTTCTTTTCTTTTTGATGAGGTTAGCTAGTGGCTTATCAATTTTATTTAAGCTTTCAAACAACCAGCTTTTTGATTCATTAATTTTCACTGTTTTCTTCATCTCGATTGAATTAACTTCTTCTCTAATCTTTATGATTTTTTCCCATCTTTGGGCTCTGGGTTTGGCTTTCTCTTCCTTTTCTAGATGTCAGAAGTGCAGCATTAGGGTTTTTATTTGTTTTCATTTTGTTTTCCTAATGTGTGAGTTCGTAGCTATGAATTTCCCTTGGAGAACTGCTTTTATTTCATCCCACAAATTCCAAGAAGTTGTCTTTGAATTTTTATTGCATGTCCATTAACATTTGTCTTATATACTTGGGTGCTCCTGTATTTGGTGCATAGATATTTATGAATGTTACTTCTTCCTCTTGAATATTTACCCTAACCAGTATATAGTGGCCTTCTTTATTTTGTTTGATCATTCTTGGTTTGAAGTTGAGACTGTCTGAAAACAGGATTTCTACCTCTGCTTTTTTCTGAGGTGCTGGGGCATGTAGTATTGTTTTCCATCCTTTGACTTTAAGCCTATGAATGTCTTTTTGAGTTAAGTGTGTTTCTTGTGTATAGCCTATTGTTGGATTTTGTTTCCTACATCACTGTGTCAGTCTATTTCTCTTAATTGGTCAATTGAGTCCATTTACATTGATGGTTATAATTGGGATGTGTTGATTTATGATTGACATCTTATTTACCTGCTGTGTTTACTCCTTTTTGTCCTATGTTTAATTGTTTGTCCTGTTTAGTGGGTTCCTTCTGTTCTCATTCATGGAGTTCTGATCATTTTGGTCTCTCTCTAGAACATCTTTCAGTAGTCTTTGTAGGTTTGGCTTTGTCATCATGAACTTCTTAGTTGTTCTTTGTCATGGAAGTATTTCACTTCTCCATCAAGCTTGAAAGAGAGTTTAGCAAGCTATAGTAGTCTGCGTGGAATTTGTTTTCATGGAGGAGTTGAAGTACTCTGTTCCATGCTTTCCTTGGCCTCATAGTTTGTGAGGAGAAGTCTGACATAATTCTGATGGGTTTTCCTTTAAATGTGATTGGCTGCTTTTCTCTAGCAGCATTCAGTATATTATTCTTGTGCTGGATTTCTGGGATCTTGACTATTATATGTCTCAGTATGTTTTTGATTGGGTTGAAGTTATTTGGCATTCGGTATGCTTCAGTTACCTGAATGTCAGATTGTTTCCTCGTATTTGGGAAGTTTTCTGCAATTACTTCTACCCATATTCTTTTTATGTCATTTATATTCACTCTATCTTTCTTGATGATGTCTATTAGTCTCACATTGTTCATCTTTGCATCGTCTTGCAGGTTATGGATTATTTTTTCCTGCATCCCAGTCATTTTTAAGAGATCCTTCTCACCTTTTCATTAGATGCACCAGTGTGTTGAAGAGCTGACACTCTGTCTTCACTTTTTCACCCAAACAGTTTTGTAGACTTGTGATTAGGATTTTAAATTCCTCTGTAATCTCTTTGACCCTGCTTCATGCGATCTATTTCTTTTCTGTATTGCTCATTCAAGGAATCCATCATATTTCTAATCTCCTCTGTTTTTTTAATCAATGTCTTTTCTGTTTTATTTTATTTTATTTTATTGATGAACAAATAGCATTGAGAAAGCTTCAAATCAAATTAGTAGGGCAGATTGAACAATTAATACATTGCACATGGTTTTCATAGTGGCTTTTTGTTCTTTCAATGTCTTCTTTAGAAGTAGTTATTGATTCATTTACTGCAGAGATTTTTTTCAGATTGGGTTTCCTTCATATGTTTCTGTATTTGATTCTTTACTTCAGGTGCTATGAATTCAGAGATTTCTTTTTTTATTTTAGAAATTAATTCTGGTCTGAGTTCCTCTATACCTTTCTGCTGTTGTTTCTTTACTTCTGACACTGTTAACTCATTCATTTCAACTGAGCTAGTGTCCTCTGGGTGGGTTCGAGGCCTGAGATGGCATTTTGCTCCCTGTCTTTGTCATTTCATATAGCACTGACCTCTGACCTTTGGTACAGAGCTTTGGTGTAGTTATAACCTTAGTACTTACTGAAATTAAGGTACATATTTATTAAGTTTGAGTTTATCTAGGTGTGCCAGGTCTGGGTCTAGCTGTTGTGTTCAGTGCCTTCCTGCTGCAGCCCTTGGAAGCGAACTTGTGGTGCCCCTCTGTTGTGCCCCTGGCCCAGGGAGCACAGGGGAGCGCAGAAGCTCTCCCACACACTCACCAGGTCTGGGTTTGGGCTGGATATGGGGTCCCAAGAAAGTCGCAGAAGTTCTCACTCAATAGGTGGGCTCGGGAACTGGGGCTCCGGAGTGTTGCAGGAGTTCTGGTGGGGCAGTAGAGGGTCTCACTCATGCAGATGCCTGAGATTTGGTCTTGAGGGGTCCTGCAAGTGCAGGGGAGCTGGAAGCTCTCCCACACACTTGTCTTTTCTATATTAGACAGTCGTAACTTATGTGTCTTTCTTTAGCTCTTCTAATTATTTTTAGTGTCTTTGCTACAGAGGTAATCATTTCTTTCATTAGAATCATTATGAGCTTAGTTACATATTCTTTGAATTTGTCAATACCTTTTGTTACTTCCACTGTCACCTTTTCAGATATTTTTGTCTGTATGTCTTTTGATTTCCTCCCCTTGATACCTCTGTTGATTGGCTTTGGGGAAGTTGATCATTTTCAGATTCATTTTGTTGCCTTCTTTCCTCACATTTTTATGTTTGTTTATTTTCAGTGTTAAGATGGACACTTTTCAGTTGATGACTGTTTTTCAGAGATGTTCTCTGTGCATAGCTAACTATTGGTCTCTGTTGTAGTTTCAGGATTTGTTTACCTCCGTTCATCTGAGAGGAGAGGTTGAAATTTATTTGTCCCAGTACCCCAGTCTTTCAGAGTTGGCTGTAATATTGTTTGCGAACACCCTTAAGCGCCCAGATGTTGGCATACAGAAAAAACATTTGACAACTATGTTGCCTTGGCCAGTGCATTAAAATCTGCAAAAATGATAGCACCAAATATAAACTGGATATTGGCAAAATTTAAGGGCCAATAATGTGCCACCCTTACTTATAGAGATCTATATAATTATAGTAAAAATACCAAGACAAGGCAGATATTGACCTACAATAAGTAGCTACTACATAGAACAGATTTATCTCCACTAACAACGGAACAGTGTGTAGTCATTGTAAGATGTAACTAATTACCTATCAATTCATAAAGCTTAATGGTTGTATTTGTAGGCATAGACGTTGCAGGGAAAGGGAACATGACAAAAATAGATTTGGAATACTAAGCAAAGGGAGATGGGCAGGAGGCGATAGAAGTGAAGTAAATGATCCAATTAAGAAGTAAAAGGAAATTAGTAGATTTTAGATATAAATTTATATTTATATATAGAATAACAGAGAAAAACAAGGAAAATGATAGAGAGTAAACTAAAGGAAAAGAAAAAAATGACAAAGGAACAAATTAAAAGAGCAAGAAATGAGAGAGAAAAAGAGGACTTAATCAAACAAATAAAATAATAATAATAATAATAATAATAATAATAATAATAATAATAATGGTGAAGAAGGAAATGGGAAATACAACTCTCAATGGCCACCCAGGAAAAAATGGAAGAGAAAAAAATTGGATCAAAAGAAGAAAGAAAAGTATTCTTATATATTTCCTCCAAGAAAATGAGTGGCTTCCCTCAGAGACCTGAAGCATTTGCAGCTCAGTTCTCTCTGCCCTGCTTTCCAGGTTGTGCGTCTACGAGGTGAGCCTTCTACACAAAAGGTTCCGCTCTATACATCCCCGTCCTTGGCCACTGCCCAGGCTGATGCTTGTCTCCATTCGCATCGGTAAGCAGGGAGCCACCAGACCACTGATGTCCTCTGAATATGGACAGCAATGCTGGGACCCGGGCAGACATGTGGGCTCTGAACCATTATTGTCCTGTCCAGTCATAACTGAGATCCAGGCCTGCTGAACCCGGCTTCCCCCAGCAGATCGCAGGCTCCACGTCCTTCCTGCTGTAAGCTTGAACTTCTTGGGGGTCATGAAGAGATCTCTGGCCAGCTCACCCTCTGCTAGTCTGGCTCTCACCCAGTGATGGTAGAATTGTACTTCTGTCCTGGAGTGAAGCTGTATACAGGTTTTCTGTGGCTCGGCCCCACACAATGAAACTTCCCCAGATGGCACGTGAGTAAACTTTGCCCGGCAGTATGGTGGGTACACACTGTATTTCTTCTTCAGCTACATCCTACTGTGAAGAAGTTAAAAACTTCATCTTTTCTTCTTTTTGTAATTTATATCAACAGAGGACTTTTCTGGGGCTAGCGCTGTTGGCCTCCTGGTTGTATCTCCCTGAGGCAGTGAGCGCTCCTGAATGGCTGCCTTTTCTCTGAAGCACTGGGCTCTTTTTTTTTTTTTTTTTTAATTAATCTTTATTATTTCTCTACTTTTATAATTCCTTTTATTTTTTATTTTTTTGGTGGAACCAGGGATTGAACTCAGGCCTTCTGCTTGCCAGGCATGCGCTTATTCTATTGAGCTATCTCCCTGGCCTGGGCTCTTCCTTTACCAGCTCATGGTTTGCTATTTACCTGTGCAGAGAGAGACAGACATGCAGAGCTGGGTAGGAGTCAGTGGGGTCCTTGCACGGCATGTGGCAGGTGGTGCCACATTCAACTTTTTTTCTCAAAGTGAAAACTTGCCCCGTGCTTCTGCCCCAGTGTGCAACTCTGCAAAGGTCCTGCTAGACTGAGGAGAAAATCCTTATCATGAGCAAATGCCTAGCAATACCTGGACCCTACCCACTTCTCCAGTCTTGGCTGCCCACTGAAACCTATTTTCAGGCACAGTGAGCTTTGTGATTTTTGTTTTTTGGTAACCCAAATTATTTGTAGTTTTTCTAAGTCCAAAATGAGATCATTTCCAGCCATCTTGGCTGTCTTGGGGAATGGCCTGATCATTGTTCTCCCCTCAGACAAAGCATCTTGATTGTGCATGACAAAGCCTGTGAGCTGGATGGCCTGTGAACAGAGTCCTGAGTACAGGGGGCATGGGCTTCCTAATGACAGGGGTCCCCCCCTCACTGCTCCTGGCCCCCTTAATATCCCTGCCCTGGAAACCTTCAAGAAGAAAGTATTGTGGGAAAGAGGATGGAACAATGCTCCTTTCCCTGTACATTCTGTAAGTTTCCTCGATTGAGCAAGAGAGCTAAATGTTTGAGTTTCTTTGCTGCCTAGCATACTCAAAGTACAGTAATCATTTCCACGTGGAATTTGTTTTGTCATAACTTGAAGAAAAAAGTCTATACCGGACAATGGTTTTGTGATGATTACATAATGTTTATCTCAACTTTACATGCATATGTTGGACACTAAAAATAACTAAATCCCTTCTTTCCTTCCATCTCAATCAAGAGCTATACCTTTGGTCCCCAAAATGGACCACTTTAGAGGATATAATCTCAATTTGTGGAAAGAGGTAAAGTTGGATTAAATGATATGTATTTGTTTGTGCATATGACTCAGTGGTACAGGTGGGCTACCTGAAGGGAGACTTATACTTGCTGCTATGCATTTTAGTCTCAATATGAGCAGAAGTGACTTATCTACTTAATATGAGTTTGAGAAGAAAAGTCCTGTAGACATAAAGAGGCAAATGGAGATGAAATTTTCTTACTTATTTCAGGACTTAGAATGCATTTTGGTGGAGAGATAGCTTAGAGGTCTAAGTACCTGCTTGGCAAGCTCAAGGACCTGGTACAACATGCCATCCTGGGCACACTAGGCCGGCCACAGTGAAACCAGACATGGTAGCACATATCTGTAACCCCAGCCCTGAGACAGGAGGATCACTACAAGCAAGTAGCAAGGCCTTGTGTCAAATAAATAAGTAAGTAAATAAATAATTTAAAAAAGGATGCATTTCAGGCTGGAAAGATAGCTCAGTGGCATAAGTACCTGCCTGATGAGCACAAGGTCCTGAGAGCAATGCCTGGCACACACACAACAATAAATCAGTAAAATATGTTTCATCTGAGGCAAATAATGGGTAACATCAGAAAAGTCCCAATTTCTTTTAATTTACTTTCTCCATGGAAAGAGTTAGAAATTTCCGTTAAGAAATCTGGAAACCTTTTCAGGTCAATCCCATTATTTATTAAATTATCTTGGGAAAGGTAGATGAATAAATTAGTTCCTGAAATTTGAAAGTCTTCACCAGATATTGTACATCTAGATTAGTACAAGAAGGGAAGAAGTACACTGAATGATTATTCTTTCATTTTGACCATGATTTCTTGGGCACAGTTACAGAAAACAGATCACTTGGGTGACTAAACACATTTGCAGGAACTCATAGAAGGTTTAGGAAGTACCTGAAACTAAAGGTTTACCTGCCTTCCTAAATGGGATAAATTCAGCAGTAGACCAAATGAAGTGCTTGGAAGACTACCAGGCATCCATTAGATTGGACCGTATCTCCATAACAACCTGCATTTGGCTTGGGGGAAAGTAGCTTCTAGAACATTACCTGTGGCCCTTATGGTTCCTGCTCTATGTGCATGACATTTTCCTCATTCCTCATTATAGTTGGGTGGGAGATCTAAAAAGAGTACTAAAGCTAAAAGAAACACCCATCCTTAGAAGATCACATGCATACAAAGATAATATATGGAATTTGAGATGTATCTTTTACAGTGATCATTGTTGTGCTAGTGTTCCTTAGAGGAACAGATTTGTTATTATTTATGTCAGATTAAATATTACATATATTTAATATATCATATATTTAATTTACATATTATATACATCTGATATATAAAAGATTTATTAAATAGGCTTACAACAGCCACCCACATAATCAAGAGTGAAATAAAACAAAATGGCTGCCTGTGTGCTGGCAGGCTGGAGGATCCAGTCTGAGATGAATGGCCTAGAGCTCAGTGAAGAGTTCAGGGAAATCTAAAAGAAGATGGAAGACTCTGCCTTGGAAAGCTGAAGAGCTAGTGCTAGAAGCCTGAAAGAACCATAGAGGAATGTCCAAAGGCAATGGCAGAGACTGGCATGCCTCTGAAGACACAAAAGGGAAAATACCCTTTTTCTTTCCCTTTTAATACCACCCAGGTGAGGCCTCTTGGCTGGTGCCATCCACATCTGGGGCGGATCTTCCTTCCTCAGTTTGTGGCCTCCATGTCAGTCACCCACAGACAGACCCAGAACTGAGCCCTGCCAGTTTGCTAGGAATTTCTTAATCCATTCAAGTGGACAAATCACAATTAGCTATCACAGTTCTCATTTAAAATAATTGTCTTTAAAGTTTTGTTTGGCTTTAACATGGCATGTGAATTGGCTAAAGACTGAATTCTTGTTTCCTTTTATGATTATAATTTGTAGAAAATTATATATATACATCTACTTTGCTGTGAAGGAAAGTTTCTCTTAAAATGATATAATAAAAAAAGAAGACAAAACATAGATATTATCTCTGACACAATACTATATGGAGGCAACTATAGCAAAATGACAGGAAACTAATGTGACAAGTTCCAGAACGTTGGTATTTCAGAGGATCCTCCCTAGCTATTCACTGGCTTCTCCCCCTTGTCCCACTACTAGTTGCCTTTGTGGCACAGTGGCACCAGGGCCATTTGTTAGATGTGGCAGTTTATTAAATGAAACAATGCAGTTCACTGTAGTGGGGACCCACATAGCCACTGAATGAAATCACAAGTTGGTTAAAGGAAGCATATTAAAGATGACTGTTGTTGATACAGCACGAAATAGCTCTGGTGAACAGTTTTAACCTTTTAGCTGAGAGCAGATCACCTCACATAAATATAGGACAGAGTTCTCTGAAATCTTCCCTGAAGCTTAACAAATGGATTTGAGCATGCTTATCAAAATGTCTGCATAAATATTTTTCCTTGCCCATTTCAGTGCATGCTAATCAGAAGGCCTCTTAGAAAACAGCATTTTTATCTGTACCTCAAATTCATCCATACTCATTAGCTGCTCAATTAGGTGAAACAAACTTTTAGTTGCAAGCCAGGGGCTTAATTTGCCTGGGATAGCAGTTGGTTCTAACTGTAAAACCCTATGTCTTTTAAGAAATTAAACCCGAGTAGCAAAACTCTTCAAACGCAGTGTGGAAATTGAAGCTGACCATAAGTTGATATTGAATGGGAAATTCAAACAGACTTAATAGCCAATAGGCACATACGCTACTCACATTATGGATGTCGCTCTCTTGCCAGATGAGTGTGTGTGTGTTTGTGTGTGTGTTTCACTCCAGTCCTGTGGATGCTAAAGCAGAACAACTCAACTCAACTTCAGTAAGACAAAATAAGCTTTTTGTTTGTTTATGTCTCGGTGTTTAGTTCCAGCAAGCATAGAGTACAAGAAAAGTTTTCTTTATAATCTTTAGCCTAATGGATTTTCTGGTAATTCACAATGTAAATTCTATTAAACTACTTGTCAGTTATGATATAATTTTTTATATGTTTCCACTTAGGAAAATATATTTTGCCTAAATGCAAAGCAAAAAGTTTCTGAGTTACTGTATTCCTTTGTTTTAAATCATTTAAAAATAAGATACAAGATACAATTGATATAAGACAGAAAGTGGAGTTAATTATTTTGCAGCACGTAAAATTAATATACTTGGATATTCGGCACAGTCCTTGAAAAAATAGAGGAAGCCATATGAAAGCCTGTTTCCACTGTGAGTTGTTGACACATGTAAGAAATCTGGGAGAGAGCCAGTGAGAAAGCTCAGCGGGCTAAGCACCTACTTAGGCAAGCACAGGGACCAGGGTTTGATTCCAGTGCCGCATGCCACTTCAGCCCTGCCCTCGGGTGCACTGAGCCGGCCTCCTAGACTGGGCCTGATGACATATGCCTATAATCCCAGGGCTGGACAGTCTGAAAACAGGAGGATCACTATGAGTCCCCACTGGGTAGTGAGACCCTATATCAAATACATTAAAAAAACAAAATAAATCAGGAAGAACCATGGCTAGGGCTTCATAACTTAGGTATGATCCTTGGCTCTGATCTGATATTAACTATGTGGTTTTCTATAACTCACCTGACTGCACTGATTTGGTTTCTTGGTTTGTGAAAGCATGAAAGAAATAAATGTGTTCTATAGCCCACAGGGTTGTATTTATCAAAAGAGAAAAAAAAGAAAGAAATTAATATATTTAGGTGGGAAAAGGGTATAAGTGAGAGCTGTGAGGGAAGAGGGAAGAAGGATGGGGAGAATTTGGAAGTGGCCAGGCAAAAGCAGTGTCTGAACAGACAAGAACCAGTAGCTTTGATGAGTATGGAGAGGCTGGCACAGGACCAAGATAGTACTGTCGTGAGAAGTCTGTGGCCACTCGGGGATGGTGCTGTCTTCTATGTACTGTGGCCTTTGCCATCGGTGACAGGTGGAATTTGTTAAGAACCCTTAGGGGGTCAGGACCCAGGATGGGATCAGTGAGAATAACTGCATTGTGTTGGTGCCTGCAATTCCTGCCAGGCTGGTTGACGAGAATAAGCCACGAGATGGCTGAGAGTGATGAGAGCTAATGAAAGAGACAGCATAGAGAGAACAGAAAACCTTGGATCCATTCTCAAAGCTTTTTGGAATGTGGATTTACCCAGCAAGAAAAGGAATAGAAGGATGTGGTTAGTTCATGATCTCTCACTTTTAGACTTGCTTGTTAATTGCCAGTGAGGACGGTGAGCTGCCAAAGTTAATGCAGGTGAGTTATGTTAAAAAATTAACAAAAGGTGAATTTCAGGCTGAAATAGCCTTTCAGTAGAAAGGAGAGGGATGGCCATCATTTAAGACATTTCAAACAAGACTACGTAAAGAATCTGCTGGAATCTTACTCAGAAGGGAAAATTCAGACCTGGCAAAAGACATAGGACTTGATATCTGGGAGCTTTCATGCCTCTCATTCTTGGAGTTGGAAAGTGATGATCAAATCCTTGAGCAGTCTCACAAACATATTTAAGAATAGGTCATTCAGGAAATCTCTGGGATTTAGTGCCAGCTGTGGAATTTTAAGTAGATGTGGCCAAAAGCATAAAGAAAGAACCTTTTGGATTCATATCCTCTTGTCTCTCACTCTGGTTTCATCCTTGGAAAAATGTGAACATGTTTTTAAAGGGCAAGTTGGGTGGTGGTAGATTTGGGGAAAGAAAGAGAAAGAAAAATGCATTGAGAGAAAACTTCACACTTTCTAACTTACATGGGAGAATTTCAAACACTTATATTTAAGTACTGTAGACTTTACCATGATCTGAACCTTACAAGATTGTGCCCAACCAGAATAATTGTCGACTGTTAATCATGCATTTGATGTCTGGTATGGTAGCACATTATTCTAATCTCTATTACTCAGAAGGTTGAGGCAGAAAGATCACAAAATCCAGGCAACCTGGGAAACTTAGAGAAGCACTTTCTCAAAAACGAGGGATATATTTCAGTGCTAGACCCATCAGTGGAACAGTGCTTAGTGATAGAGCACTTTCCAAGATGCACTGGGGCCCTTGCTTTAATCCCTAGTAAACCCCTCTGTCACTTACATTTGGCCCAACAAATAGGTATTTTCAAAGCATCTTCTCTTGCCACCTATGTTTCTAGCCTGTCTTGGCTATTTCTAGCACAGGAAACCCTACCCTTAGTAAGACTGATATTTGAGAAAACACGCATGTGGAAGGCCTGGAGGACAGAAGAGATAGGAGTGCTCTCCTTTATACCTCCTAAAAACCACCTACCAGCTCCAAATATCTGATGTAGGCTAATTGGGAAAATACAGGTGCAGACTGAAGTTGAAAATGCTCTTGGACTAGATTTTTCAAGGTTAGTCTCATGTGATTTCTATAAGATATTAAACAATGGAGGAGTACCGGTCCCATGAGAGGGTTTTGCTCAGTGCTTGTTGCTGACACTCAGTGCTCTGTGGAGAAGCAGAAAGAACCATAGATGGGACTTTGGAAACTGCAGATGACCACCTTTCCTGGCTATAATACTGATGTTCATTCTGTGACTTCGGACAAATCATTTGACCATGTTGTCAAGCAGGTGAAAAGGTGAAAGAAATGATATTCATCTATTGTATATCCCAAAGGGTTGTGCTTCTTAAGGGAGGAAAAATAAAAGCAATTAATATATTGTATTCTGAAATAAAAGCACTTGGATGAGAAAAAATGTGTCCTATCAAAAACCAGGCTTTCTATCCACATAGGAATTGCAATGCATCTCGTTTTACTCCACTGTGACTGTTAATTCCGAATGTCAATTGAATGGATTGACAAATGCCAAGCAGATTAGTGGGGCAGAGTCTGGGTGTCTCTGTGGAGGATGGTGAGTAGCCAGCACACTGGGGAAGACCCACCCCAGACGCAGGTGGCACCACCAACATGAGGACGAACAGGAGGTATCCTCACTGAAAGAGCCTTTGCCATTACTGCTGGACATCAGTGTGTGGCTTCTTCAGGTTCCCCACACAGACTCCAGAGAGAGCCTCCAGGCCTTGAATCTTGCCCTGGTGCTGCATCATCGATTCTTTTTGTTCTGCAGCTTCCAAGTTCCTTGGGTTGAGTTGCTCCTGGATCCTGCGGCTCCTCAGAGTGTAGATGGCCATTGTGGGTTCTTTTGACCCTGATCCTGCAGATGACCACTATGGATTTTTCTGCCTCTTATTCTATAAATTCCTTTGTGTTGTGTTATTAGACAAATATATTCTATTGATTTATCGGAACCCAAGTAACCTACTCAACTGTATGACTTCTTGCTTCATTACCACAGACATATACCCCCTTTTTTTTTTTTTTTTTTGATACCAGGAATCAAACTTAGGGCCTGTGCTTGCCAGTTAAGCACTTGTGCCACTGAACTGAATCTGTGGCCCTAGAAAGATTATTAATACTTCCCATGTTTCTAAAAAAAGACATAAGGAGGCTGAGGTAGGAGAAACGGTTGAACTCAGTATTTTCAGGCCAACATTGAGATTATGTCTCAAAACAAAAACTGAACAATAACAATAAATTTTCCTTGCTCCTAACTTGTATGCCTCCCTCTACCTGCTACCCTGGTCTTGTTGGAAACAGAACGCTCCAGTAAAGTTGTCTGTACTTTGTTTCCACTTGTTCTTACTTGAATCTCTTTTTCATTTATCCCATTAGGCTTTGTCCTCGGCATTCATTGGATGCCATTCTCAAAAGTTACCAGTCACTTCTGCATTGCCAAATCCAGCAATTACTTTATAGTAATTTCATCTTTTGTGAACTTTCCTCACCATACGACACATGTTTTCACTTCTTTTTTATTAAATACTCTGCTTTTAACACCTAGCGAATCATGATTTTCTACATCCTTAATTCTTCTCGACTTCTCTGTTGCCTTCTTTCTCTCTCTCCAGCTAGTTTGGAACAATCTCATGATCATTTCTCTAATATTTGTCATCTCTGTATCCTGAGGTAAGTCTAACAAGTCTCATGTCCTTTAATATTATATCACATCAATTATAAGTATTAATATAATATACTAATATTTAATATTACTATTATTATTAGCTTCAACTTCTCTATGCTCTCAATTCACAACAGGTATCTTCAATGTCTAATTAATTTGTCAAACTTAGTATGTCCAAGATATACTCAGTGTCTCAGGTCAGAGTTCCGGCAGTCATTATTGAATCTTCTGCTTTTTCCCATAACTTATATCCTAACTATCAGCATCTCCTGTCCACTTTTCATAGGGTACCCCAAATCTAGCTACTCTTCACCAATTGCAATACTATCACCCTATTTTCTATGGAGTTGCCATCATCTCCCATTTGGCCTGGGGTCAAAGGCTCTTACTGTACCTTCTTTCTTTCACTCTATGCTTCACAAATCCAGTCTCCACACAAGTAATATCTAATCTCATTTCTTATTTTTTCCCCATCTAATCATTCTGTTTTTGAACTTTCTCATGTTCTTGAACATGTCAGAGTTATTTTCCCCTCAGGCTCTTTTTGATTATTGTTCCCTCTGCCTTAAGTGTGTCTTTCAAATGTGTGAAGGGTTTAAATTGGAGTCCTTCCCTGACTGTCTTATTTGTAGTAGTCTTTGTTTCCTGCTGTCTTCTTATCCCAGCTCCAGTCTGACCCCTCACTCCAAAACAAAGTATTTATTAGTATCTTTAATTGTTTTCTTGGTTTTTGCTGTTCTCCCAAATAAAAATAATCTCCCTATGGATGGGGACCTTTAAAATTTACTGTTGTATCTTCAGTAACTAAGTACATAGAAAACAGTAAGTTGGCCATAGTGATTTTGTGTATCCTAATTTATTATACCATCTTTGGGAATTTTATATTGGACTTTTCATTCATATGATTAGGTTTTCCTCATGGGGTCAGAAATTTCATGACAAATGGCTAACTCCAATGATCTCTTGTTTAATTTCATAGTGATACTTATTTTTTTTTCTTTTCCTTTTCTTTCTTAATTTTATTGAGATAGATATAGCAATGAGACAGTTTCAAAACAGGTTAGTAGAACAGTTGCAATAATTAATATCTTGCAAATTGTTGTCTTCATAGTAGTTATTCATAGTACAAGATGCAGACATGACATCTTGTCTAAACACCTTTCTTTCTCTCTCTCTCTCTCTCTCTCTCTCTCTCTTTCTTTCTTTCTTTCTTCATTGCTTTCTAGTACTGGAGATCAAACTCAGGACCATGCGCTTGCCACATAGGCACTATGATCCTGAGCTATACCCCCAGCCCTTCATGGTCATATTGAGTAGCAACATTTGTTTAGTGGCTCATTGATTATAAGTCCTATTTCTGAACCCCCCATAAGAAGTCCTAGACATGTCAGTGTATCACACATCACAAGGGAAACTGACTACCTTGATCTGCTTTGGAATTGCCTTTTTGCTGAAAGTATAAAAAACTGGGGTCTATGTCATTCACCTTCCTGAAACACAGTTGTGTCAGTGTGGCAACTGTGGGTTAAAGCAATCAGGCTAGGATTGGAGTGAGCTGGCAGAGGTATAAGCCAGGTCAGGGTTTGGCCCCAGCACAATCAAGACATGGAACTGAGAGCCTGGTGCACAGATCAATAAAATACTTCTAAGTAGTGGCATGGGCAGTGGGACCAGAAACTGGGAGGCCTCTGAGGGCCAATGGCAAGGTGAAAGGTGATCGCAGAGCCCAGCGGTGAGCAGGAGCAGACCGGCACCTGCAGAGAGATGGGATAGCAGCAAGAAAGGGCAAACTTCTGCTCCGTGAGACAATTCCTCCATAATTCTTTCTGGAGCACTGACTGCAATCTGCATTCACCTTAATTACTTACCTAGGACTTAGTTGAAAGCTTATATCTGCCACGCTCTGTGCTGGACACCAAAGACAGGAAGCTCAGAGATGGAGTCTCTGCCCTCCTGATGCCCAGTCCGCATGTTCCTGTGCAGCTCGAGGTGCCAATCATTTCAGGGAAGATAAAAATAGTGAAAATGGTTCAGGTTAAGGGGAAAGAAGAAGCTGAATAAAAATGAGAAGACTTAGAGAAGTAAGGTACTTCCTTAGAAACAGTTGCCACCTCTTGTAAAAATATTATTTTCGTATGCATTACAGATTTCATCAGTGTAAGTAATGTTCCACTGTTAGAGGGAGATTTTCTTCCTTATTCTCTGCCTACCATAATCATAGGCATGCACATGATGGAATAGGACATCTAAAGTCAGATGGGCACATTATTTCCCAGAGTGTTTGAAAAATTTTATACAGAGGAATTCAAGTATAGGCAAACATTTATGAATATTATGAATATTTTTCTTATCTTCTGTGCTCCTCTTTTTTTTTTTTTCCCTAGGATTCCTTGGAGAAGTTTGCATTGCATTCTGTTTGACGTAAAATCAGCATGTGTCCCAAGTAAATCAACAGCAGCTGTTTTTAAATAGCAGATTGTATCCCAAAATACCATTAGGAACCCAGGGAAGAATTGCACGGATGCCTGTTTTCAGATTACACTGATGAAGCCTAACATCTGGACATTATGGCCATGGGGAGACAGGGTTCAGAGTTGGCTGGGAGTTGGTGGCCTATTTAATGGTACAGTGACACTTAGAGGATGTTGCAGTGTGATCTGAACATTACAGATGCCAGTAGAAAAGAGTCTCGGCAACAGAGTCATGCTTCTTTTGGAAGAGGCTTCTATTTAGAATTCTCTAGATTTTTCCAAATCAAGCAGCAAAGTAGTTTAATGTCAATTTGTTGTTTAAAAGAACCCAAAGCAGTGTTGTAAGTAGTAGTATCCATCCTCCACCAGGAGTTCTTAATATAATATAATGGGCTAACTGGGCTGCCATATGTTACTAAAAATATTTAAGATCTAACCTATAGATTGCTCCATACTCAGCATGGAATAAGTACCCTGACATTAGCTACTTTCTTGTTACTGTGACAAAATATTGAACACCCACAGCAGAAAGGAGGAGAAGCTTATTCTGAGTTTCAGTTTGTAGAGGTTTCAGTCCATAGTAGTTGGCAGGGCAGCACAGCAGGCAGGCGTTGCAGCAGGGAAACTAGCGCCTGGCGCGCAGGCAGGAAGCAGCGTCAGCAGGCTTCCTTTCCCCTTTGTAGTCTACCCAGGTTACAAGCCTCTTGTCAGGGTGAGGCTTCTGACATTCAAGTACTTTTCTGCCTGATTTGGAAAAAAATCTAGAGAATTCTGAATAGAACTACCCTAATTGTGGACTAATCCAGTACCATGCACTACTCCCTGAATCACACAGCCATAATTTAGCCATCTCCCCACAGCCCTTCTTGTGGGCACAGGAAGCCTTGGGAGGATGTCCTGATCTAAGCCCATACAAGTACCTTTTTCTCAGTGTCGTGAATTACCTTCTATTGCTTAATACTCCTTTGACGTGCCAGCAGCACTGCCCTCGGCTTTGACTCTAGGTTCCTGAAGATGCATTAGCCATTCCCCTTTCATGTCCTCACAAACACTTTCGAGTAACGTGTTCCCTTTCCTGATGCTGCAGACATTGGCCTTGCCTGTTGAAGCAGTTCCCCTGAAGTACAAACCAATGGCTTCAGACTCCGGGTAGCACATGCGCATCTCAGAAGCTTCAGAGCAGCACAGGGCATCTGACCCAGGTGGGCACCTTTCCCTGGCAGCCTCTTCTATCTTATTTAGCGGGCTTGTAGAGGAGCCATCATTATATTATCTGACTAAAATGCATGATCTCTTAATGACTAAGGATCTGCAGTCTTGACCATTGGGTATGATATAACAAGTCCCTGTGGTCAAGCTCAGTGCTTCAGGAAATTGTAACACTTGTCCTTGTGCCCCAGGTTCTCTGTGGCCTCATATTTTCTGTCTTTAGATTGACAACAGTACCAGGCTGGTGTGCTGGCATATCCAGTTTCCTATATACAGACTGTGCTTCTCTCCCAAGCTCCCAACACACAGCTGTAGACAGGATTTTGGGTTTGCAACTTCTCTGGATGGAGGGATAAATGTGTCTCCATTGGTCCTCTAGCCCCTAAAAGAGTTACTGAGAAACGTCAGGTTCTATTACATGTATCCAAAGTTTTCCCTGATGTAATTAACAATATGAATGCAGAAATTTCACTGACCCAGCATATGTTTCTCCACTGATTGGTACTCTCTTCTTTGAAGTACTTGGTGTGCTATTTGAAGTAGAAGGTACAATCAAAACACATAGTGAATATTTAAATTTTAAAAATTTATTAAATTGCCATTAATCCTCCCTTAAAATGCGTCTTGCATTGATTTTGCCACTTTTGAAACAGCTCTAGAAGTCTTATTTCATATTCGTTTAAGGTCTGATAAAAAAATTTGGTGGATGCTGCTATCAAGTGGCGTGCAGCAAAAAGGTAGGCTTGGACAACCACTGCACTGGGTCTTCATTCACCTCGCTCACGGCACCTGGCACCGCAGCACCTATGACTCTTCCCCAAAGCCAAACTGATCATGAAAGATGAACGTTTTTGACTGATACATGAAACTGAAATGGCGGTGACTAGGGGACTAGAGACACGAAAGAGCACATCCAGAACTGCTTCGAAAGCAGCAGGAGTGATGGCATTCGTGTTTTTGAAGTCAGGAGTATTCTGGGAGGATGAATGAAATGTACCTTGAGTGTACTAAATTTTTAAAAATTAAATACTCACTATTTTTTCCCAATCACTCCACATATCTGCCTGTCACAGCCATTCTTGCCACAAAAGATTTATTTGCAAAACATCATTTATTTTGCAATGATATTATTGTTAACAAATAGAACACTCGAAAATCCAGGTACCTTTTAAATGCTTTTCAGATAAGTGCAAATAATACCAATTCTTAAAAGCACTACTAAAATGACAAAATAACATTTGAATCGTAAGTAATCAATAACTTCCTCTTGTGAATTCTTACAGCAATTTGTTTGTAATGGTCTTAATAGTGTTTATACATTTTGTCCTACCTCATGGTTACTGAAACATCTCCATACTCTATAGAATTGCTCTTCCATAAAGCCTATAGTTTAGGCTCTTCAGTTCTACCAGACCTGCACAGGGGACTCACAGGGGATTTGATATATGTTTGCTGAGCAAAAAATACAGAGTCCTTTGAAAGTGCTATTTTTTATCTGTAAAATAACAACAGCAGAACTGAAAATCCCCGAGTTTCTGGCCCTGCAGCACCTGGATGATGCAAACACCTCTGGACAGCATCTCTGGGGCCTGGCCTGCTGTTCCCATCTCACCTTCCACGAGCAGCTAGGGTGCCCAGGGAGCCTGACATCAAGTGTGAAGTTGTTAATGAGACATAAGCAAAGTGACTGTGGCCATTCACCCACACCACCATGAAATCTAATTAACAAGCATAGTCTTGACCAACATGTGAGAATAAGAGTTTACATCCATGCTAATCTTGTCAGGGAGACCTTGGGAGCAGGGAGCGGAGAGTCCTTCTGCAGGGCAAAGACAGTTATTTCACAGAGAGAAGGATCTTGGTTGTTTTAGTCTAGCATAGGCAGGGAACTCTGTTCAGTCCAGGAGATGTGGATTTAACTCTTTCAAGTGAACAACAACAGGCTCTTGAGCCTTCAAAGATAATTTCTTCTATCTGTCTTCTCTTCTTAGAAAAGCCAGAGGTCAGAGAAAGGATGGAGCTTAAGTGGCATTTAAGAAAAATTAGGACCAGCATTGCTATTTTACTCTTCAAGGTTAATTTCTGGGCAGAATTCTCCTTATAATAGAACATAAAATAAAATCAATGGAAATAGCATCAAATTGTTCTGTCTCTCTCTCTCTCTCTCTCTAAGAGATCTTGACAAACCCTTCAAGGAATGCTTCACAAAGCAAAGCATTCTTGTTCATCCCTTCATAATTGACCAGATTATGCTCTTCTGAACTCAGAATCATCAACTTTTGCCTCCCTCTTACCCAAACCTTGGGGTTGCCTCTCAGGGCCCCCCAGTAACAAGGAACATGGAAAACACATCATCTGTGCCATCTGGTTCACTGTTTTACCAGGCAGTCATGAGTAGTCAGGGAGGACTGAACTGAGTTCTGAACGCTGGGGCCCCAGAGGGCCCTTCTTGGGCTCCACACAGGTTTCTTTCCTTTGTTAATCAACTCAGTGGTGCTAAATGCACACCATTTCACCATTATCTGGTGCTTATTTGAGTTCCAATAATAAACAAAGCACAGAACATGAGTTCAGATGACACTTCTACCAACAGGGACTTGTGCAGAGTGCATTCCGCCACCTCTTTCCTAGAGGAATCTGGCAGCAGCCCTCTCTTTCCTCAAGAACCTCTTCCACCCCTGCTTCACAACTCAGCCCTTCTGTTCCCAGGCAGATGTGCTTGCAGACT
Source organism: Ctenomys sociabilis (assembly GCA_004027165.1). Taxonomy (NCBI): domain Eukaryota; kingdom Metazoa; phylum Chordata; class Mammalia; order Rodentia; family Ctenomyidae; genus Ctenomys; species Ctenomys sociabilis. The sequence goes on from PVKA01006393.1 coordinate 26,200, forward strand.
TGAGGACTGGCTCTGGCTCTTCTCAATTCCTGAGCCATATGTTTAAATCCTTTGTTGTAAAAGGTGCTTATGTTTGTCTGCCAAAGCTACTGTTGCATATCCAAACTGTGTAGGAAGTATTCCCTACTTTAGAGGTAGAAATGCAGCCTCACCTGAGTATTACTGTCAGAGATCTGGAAAGCTGTGTTCAGGTCTGTCCAGTGCTCTAACATGTGTGAGACAATTAAAAGCATTCAGACTGTCCTTACAGGCCCTATGGAGGTCTTTGGGATAGATTTTCCCTCTTCTAATCTCTTCTCCTAATTTGCTTTGATTCCTGCAAACAAGATAGCAATGCTGATGTTTCATTTATCCATTATTTTATCTTTCAAGTAACCTTTACTGAGCATCTGCTGTGTTTAGGTCACTATGCTGAGTACCAGTGGAGTAAGGGCCTTGTTCTTATTGTGTGAAACTGATAAAATCTTTTTTTCTTTGTAGAGAGCTTGTGATAGCCTTTTATTACTCAGTTTCTGCTTCCTGCCTCATCCTTGCTTTTACCTCCCTTCACCAGGCATGATAGCCCACAGAATGTACAGGAATGGGATCTCTAACCTCTGGGACCTTGGGGGTGCAGTGGGTACTAACTCCTCTGATTCAACTGGCTTCCAGTATTTACATTATAGCAAATTGAAATATTATCCTAGCTATCATCTCTGTAACAATTTTCTTACTTTCTTTGGTCAAATTTGAGTGCCTTTTCTCCAGACCTTCAAATATTTTGTACCCATAATTTCATAAACTTGTTAAAAGTATGCCTCACCCCTAAATTGTAAGCTCTTAAAAGGCAGAACAAAATATTTTTATTTCTCTATTGACTATCATTCTAATAGCTTGGTGTGTGATCATTGAATATGTGATAACTTGGGGCGGGGGAGATGGCCCAGTAGAATAAGCACTTCCCTGGCAAGTGCAAGGGCCTGAGTTCAATCCCGGGTTCTGCAGGGGAAGAAAAAGAATATGTGATAACTTAATAAAAAATCACTAGATGTAGAAAATGACTGCTACCCGAAGAGAGTATTTGATATTTGTTGCTTCTTTTACAGCAAGCACTCATTCATGATCTTACTACTACTACTACTAATATTTCTTATGTTAAGGTGAACCAATTGAGGGTGGAGAGGTTAATTCTAAAAGTTATGGAGTTAGGTGTTAATTATTATTGTGCAGTTAAGCTTAGCTGTCAGCTGCATTGACATCACAGCTGCCCAAGGGATTAGTACAGCACCTCCTTCTGTGTGTGCCTGGGAGGGCCACAGGGGTGGAACTCTGGGATCTATATCTGGTCTCCAGCCTCCTCTTCTCTTGCACTGTTCTGCTTTGCTTTCTGGCTGCCATGAAATGGGAAATTTGTCACCCATGTACTTCTACCCTTGTGTTGCACCTTGGGGCCAGTTGATGATGGACTAACCCAACTTGCCCTTAAAGCTGGAGTATTGCTCATTTGCTCTACTAATGGGAAAGTTGACCAATACACTTACTTGGCAGTGAGAACTTTGGGGGAATGAGTGCCCTTTATGTTGGTTTTCTTTTTAATTAATACATAATAATTTTACATATCGTTAGGATGCAGTGTAATATTTCAGTACACTCAGTGAAGGTAGTGAAATTTCCATCTGTTTATCACTTCTTTGTGTTTAGAGACTTAAGCTTTTCTCTCCCAGTTTTTCTCAAATATATGATATGTTATGAACTGTAATCGTGCTACTGTGCTATAGAACACTAGAGATTTTTACTTCTGCGTAACTCTATTTTGTTAGCTATTATCCAAATCCTTACCTACCTTCTACCATTTAATAATTGCTATTCTATTCTTATACTTTGAGATCAGCTTTTCAGTTTCCACATATGAGTGAACTCATGCAGTACTTCTTCTCCATTTCTGAATTATTTCACTTAACATGATTCCTCCTGGTGCCAATCATAATGTGAAAAATGATATAATCTATTCTTTTTTATGGGTGAATAGTATTTCACTATATTGATGTACCACATTTTCTTCATCCGTCAGTGGACACCTAGGTTGATTCTATTTTCTCTCTGTTGCAAATAATGCTGCAATGAACATGGGCATGTAAGTATCTCTTTGATATGCTTATTTTATTTCTTTTGGATACATACTAGATATGGGATAATTAGATCCTATAGCTTTCTGTTTTGAGTTTTTTGAGAAGTCTCCAGAGTTTGGAGAAGTTAATTAAATTCCCACATATGACATGGCAAAAATGATATTCTCATAACTTTTACTCTGGAATCTCACAGCAAGTTCTGCTTCCTGAGACAGAGCTGCCTTGGGGCAGTGAGCTTGGAATTTAGGATGTTATAGCTCTTTTGTAAAAGCAGCACTCAGAACTCCTGTGGTGATTGTGAATATGTTGTCCACCATCTCCCAGCCTGACCTGCCAACCCAGATAGATGGATGGAGGAGGAAGCAAGGCCTTGGCTCTGATGGGCACAGAGCAGGCAGTGGCTTTTCTTTGGAAGTTAGGTCACTACGCCAGGCAGAGGGTTTAATTGCTGCTTGATCAAATCCAAACCTCATTCATTTGAATGCAGAAATTAAAGTTCTCTACAGTGGGATTTTTTTCAACATAAGATATTTTTCTTCCAAGATAATGACTAATTTTAATCTTACATAAGCCTGATAGCAGACAATTTTCCCAGCATCCATGGAGCTGCAGGCTTGTGTGAGTGGTGAAGAACCGTGAGGTCTGCTATGGGCCCAAGTGAGGTGAATGAGGGAACTGGTGAGTAGAGCACAGAGCATTTTCTAGACCCTGAAAGCTTGCGTCAGAGGCTGATGCAGCTTGGCTAGGCCACACACCAAGGACACATATGATGGAGTTTTTCCTATCCTAGAGGCATTTGTGGATATAGTCATGTCTGTATTTTATAGCTTGATTGTTCAAAATACGCTTTTGTTCCTCTTCTTCAATCACACTGCACCTATAATGTCTCTTTCAGAACAAAATTCTTTTATTGTCTAATACCCAATCCAGAAATGCTTTAGCCGGAAACTTCATCGTGCCTATTGAATTGTTGCAGAAACATCAGCCAATCACTGAAACCCCAGGTCCTTCTAAGCTAATGTACTTGTTTAAAACAATGGACTTTGAGTGGATTTTTTTCATTATTTTCTTTCTCTACAACTGGGAGTGAGCAAGGATTACCCATGAAGTTTCTGCTCCTGGGTTCCTGTGTCCTTTAGGATTGGCCTTTGGGAGACCACAGTTAGGAACATCCTTGCATAGACTTTGGAGAAGAGTGATGGGGAGCCAGTAGCTTCCTGTTGTTTAAGGCTTTCTTAACTGAGAATATCACTCAAGATTTCATTATAAGTCCTTGAATCTAGTTTCCTTAATTCTTCTTGTAAGCAGGTTTGGCTTCTAAGGACGCTCCAAGGTGAAGCAAGCAGACAGCTCTCATGAACATTTCTGGCCGTTACTGCAATCTGTGTGCCCTCCCTGCAATTGCAGGGGAGGTGTGGTCTATAGCTCATGGAGACTTCACTAAGCCTCTGGCTGCCATGGCAGGAACCAGGACTTGTTTTATTGTTTGGACTAAAGGAAAGTTACTGTAATTATGAATTGGGAGTCACCACAGTTGGTACCCCTGATTTCTGTACTAATAGCATAGTGAGGCCATTTGGCTCTGCTACATACTAGATATGGGATACATATCTAGTATGACAGGAAACAGACTAAGACAAGAAAGATTATGTAGTAATACAAAGCAGAAAAGTTAAAGTACTGGAAATTTGATCCAAAAGCTGGGGCTTATGGAAGGTGATTGGGAATGGAACTGCCATTCTTGGGTGGGATTAATGTAGTTTTCATAGGACTTGTTAGTTCTCATAAGAGCAGGATGTTATAAAGTGAGGCCATACCACATGCCTGGCCCTTCCTGCACTCAGCTGCTTCTCTTTCTTTTTTCTTCATGTTATTATGCAGCCAGAGGAACCCCAGCGGCATGGCACCATGCTATTTGGACCTTCCAGCCACCAGAATTGTGAGCCAAATAAACCTTTATAAGTTACATAGTCTCAGGAATTCTATACACCAAGAGAAAACAGACTAAGACAGGAAAGATTATGTAGTAATACAAAGCAGAAACATCCAGATGGACAGGGATTTCCAGAATTTTATTGGCCAACTGTCACACTTTTTTGACCTTTAGAAATTGTAGTGCTTCCCCTCTCCACCACTGTGGGAGCCACGCTGAGCCTCTGTGAGCCTCAGGAGCTTCAGTGACCTATTCGGGAGGGGAGGAAAACCCCGCCCATCACAGAAGCAACAGTGAACCTTGGGAACCTGGGTGAGCTCCCTGTGAAGGAAGAAATTCTCCCCACTACCCCTTGACTATCCAGAGAGCCTTGGTGTAGAGGAACCATGGAGCCTGGCCCATACTCCTACACCATGGATCAGGCAGCCAGCATGGGAAGTGCCCAGGATAATCAACCACCTTGGATGGAGGAACCTAGGGTAAATCAGCTCTATCAAGGGGAAATACTTTGCATACAAACTCCAAATTTACAATAAGTTCTGTTACATAACTATAGACTTTGCTCCTATGGTCTAAAGTACAAAATCAAGTTACCACAGTTGGGCAGTTTCTAAAGTGCGCTTATTGCTAATTGCACCACTGTAACTAGGATGTCATATGTGTTGTAATCAGTTGTTTTACTTTGTGTAGCAATATTGGGAAGCTCTGAGGTAATAATGTCACCAAAGCCCTACACCCAGAGACTGGGAACTGAGCTCAACAGAAACCAGCAACCTACTCCCAATTAATTGGGAAGAAAGAATTTGATACAGACACAAACCAAGAATCTCCTGCACATAAAAGATATCCCTGAAGCACAGACTATTCCTGGAGAGGCCTTGATATTAGCTACTGACTAACAAAACTCACAAAGATCACCACAGAAAACAAAATTTAAAAAGTTTTCAAATAAAAAAATGTCAAAATGAAGAAGAAAAAAATGTTAAAATCTCAGAGCTCTAGTCTACCCAGAACAAGCCCAGAAGACATCCACATAGGAGAAATTGGAAGTCACACACCTGAAATTTCTGAATAAAGAAATAGATCCATCAGGCTCTAGAATAAATCAGACTAGGAGTAATCTCTAATCTAAAAAAAGAAATGACAATCATAATGAAAGAATTGTCCAGCGTATCTAAAGAAGACACAGATTAAAAAAAAATAGAGAATAGAAAAATGATGGAAACCTTGAATGAACAATATAGGAAAGCATTAGAATGCATGAAACAGATTCAAAGACATATCCAGGAGCTTTAAAATTTCACTGAAAGGTGGTAAAATGGCTTGCATGAAACTGAAGGCAGACTTTCACATTTTAAAGACAGCATTGTAGCTAGCAATCACAAAATGAAAGATCTCTTAAAAATAATAAGGGACCAAGAAATAATGATTCAATAGTTGTAAGATCATGCAAGGATAAACAATATAGACAGATAAGTATCAACAAAAAAGCAAAAGTCAATGAAAATGACATTAAAATACTATTTGCAGAAGTAATAGCATAAAATTTCCCAAGCATGCGAAAAAAACTGACACACATACAAGTGAAGCACATGGAATTCTGATAAGCCATAACCAAAATAAATCTACACAGAATTCTAGATGTATATGAATTACCAAAGCTGAATCAAGAAGGTCTCAAAATCTTGAATAACCCAATATCAGTCAAAGAAACTGGAAATGTAATTAAGGGCTTAGCAACATAGAAGAGCCCAGGTCCTGATGGATTCACAGTAGAATTCTATAAGAAATTTAGAAAAGATTTTACAGCAATGTTTCTTAAACACTTTAACAAAATTGAAAGGAAACCAATTCTCCCTAACTCATTCCTGGAAGCAAGCATTACATGGATACCAAAAACAGAGAAAGACCAAAAAAAAAAAAAAAAAAAAAAAAAAAAAAAAAAAAAAAAAAAAAAAAAAAAAAAAAAAAAAAAAAAAGAAAGAAGGAAGGAAGGAAGGAAAGAAAGAAAGAAAGAAATATAGGTCAATCTCCCTAATGAATATAGATGCAAATCATCCTCCATATGATGCCACTGAACAGAAGGCAGGAAATCATCAAGATCATGCAACAAGGCCCCCAAGTAGTAGGGGCTGGGGAGATGGCTCAATAGAATAAGCATTTCCCTTGCAAGTGCAAGGGTCTGAGTTCAATTCCCATTTCCACAATGAAAAAAAAAAAAAAAAAAAGGCCAAGTGGTACTCATCCCAGGAACAGGAATAGATCAGTATATGCCAATCAATAAAAATGATACACTGTATCAACAGAGCCAAACACAAAAGTCATATGATCATCTCAAATGACATAGAAAAAACATTTGATGAAGTCCAACACTCATTCATGATAAAAACCTTACAAAAAATTAGGATAGATAGTCTTTACCTTCATCTGATGAAAGCCATCTATGACAAAACAACATCATGCTAAGTGGACAAAAACTTAAAGCATTTGCTTTAAAATCAGGAACAAGACAAGGATGTTCACCATCACCACTTCTATTCAATATAGTTCTGGAAACATTAGCCAGAGCAATTAGACAAGAGAGAGAAACAAAAAGAATAGGGGTTGGAAAGAAAGAAGTTAAATTATCATTATTTGCAGATGACATGATACTCTACATACAAGACCCAAAAAACTCCACCAAAATGAATTTAGTAGCATTGCTGGATATAAAGTCAACATTTAAAAATCAGTAACATTCCTGTATTAAAAACAAATGAACAGAGACAGAAATTAGGGAAATCACATCCTTCACAATAGCATACCCCAAAATGAAATACTTAGGAATCAATTAACAAAGGAGGTAAAAGATCTATGCAGTTAAAATTACAGTATTCTAAAAGAATAGATAGAAGAGGATTTCAGAAAATGGAAAGATATTCTGTGCTCATGGATAGGAAAAACCAACATTGTGAAAATGGATATACTACAAAAATTTTTATACAGATTCAATGTAATCCCAATTAAAATACCATTAATGTACCTTTCAGATATAAAAGAAACATTCCTAAAATTCATCTATAAGTAGAGGAAATCTAGAAAAGCAAAAGTAGCTTTGGTAAACAAAGACAAGGCAGAGATTTCACAATCCCTGATTTAATATTATACTACAGAGCTACTATGAGAAAATCAGCATGGTACTGGCAAAAAAGAAAAACCAGGCCTGAGGACCATTGGATCAGGTTAGAACATCCAGACACAACCGCAAACACACTCAAGCTATCTTATCTTTGGCAAAGGGGCCAAATATGTTCACTAGAAGAAAGACAATCTCTTTAATAGATGGTCCTAAAAATTACTGGGTGTCCATATAACAAAGACTAAAACTAGATGCATGCTGATCACCATACACTAACCTAAAATCCAAATGGATCAACTATTTAAATATTAAAATAAACACCAAATCTTCTGGAAGAGAAAGCAGGCAGAAGTTTTAAAGACATGGGTGTAGGTAGAGAGTTCATGAACAAAAACCAAACTGCACAGGAAACACTTCAAAGAATCAATATCTGGGATCTCATCTTATTGAAAAGTTCTTGCACATCAACAGAAATCACCAACAGAAAACTCACAAATACTTGAAAAGATATTTTATGCACCTGTACCTCAGGCAAAGGACTTCTATTTAAAACATGTACTTTTTTTTTTAAAGAATCAAGATCCCCAAATTCATATAATTAAAAAATGGGCATCTGAGATGCCCATTGTATTTGAAATACAAATGGCACATAAACATATGAAAGATTGTTCAACATAACCTGTAATTAAAGAGATGCAAATTAAAACAACACTGAGATCCCATCTCACCCTAGAATGAATGACTATCATCAAGAAATCAACCAATAACAATTGGTTGTGAGGCTTCAACAAATGCTGGTGAGGCTGTGGGGAAAAAGGAATCTTTCTCCACTGTTACTGGGAGTGTAGACTGGTACAACTACTGTGGAAATCAGAGTAAAGATTCCTTAAAAAAAAAAAAAATGAAGATTAGGGGTCTCATTTGACCCTTATCAGAAGAATCAAAAACATTGTACTACGGCGATATATGTGAATCCATATTTATAGCAGAGCAGTTTTTCATAGCTAAATGTTGGAAACAACCTAAATGCCCATCAGCTGAGGAATGGTTAAAAATGTGGTATTTTTATACAATGAAGCATTACTCAGCTATAAAAAAAGACAAACTTCAGGCTTTTATAGGCAAATGCATACAAATAGATATCATATTTATAAGTGAAAGAAATCATATCACAGCTATAAACATTGTATTGCCTCCCCAGTGCTACTGAGATAATTGCACTACTAATTTCTACCAGTTTGGAATGACCAGTTAATGCTTAATTTTTAAATTAATTTTGCATGCCTATATCTGGTAATGTGAACAACTACTTTGAATGTTACATGAAATGTAACAACCATTGTTAATATCACCTTGTCTTGAAATTGTGTCTTGTTTTAAGTTATTTTATTCTCTTTAGAATGAAAAAAAGAGGGGCTGGGCATGATGATGCATTCCTGTAATCCAGCACTTGAGAGGCCGAGCATGAAGATGTTGGGGAGTTTGAGACCAGACTAGATTACAAAGTGAGTTTAAGGCCAGCTTGAGCTGCATAGCAAGATCCTATTTCAAAAAGACAAAAAAATATTGTAGGTGCATGAATTCAGCAAAGTAATCCAATATAGTCAAGTAGTTCATAATGGTAGTGGGTTATCCACAGGACTGGCAATGTCAGTTGTTTACTTGAGCCTTTTATTGCTCAGCATATTAATATGGCTTTAATTTTTATACCTCATTTTTATACTTTTCTGCTGGATGGTTAAGACTAAGATAAAGCACAACCTATACAGCAAACTATGTAACTTTTTTTGAATGGCAACGGAATACCCACCTCTGACAAAAGTAAACAAAAAAGGGGGATATAAATGAAGGACCATTTCATAGTGAAAAAATATATATCTGTATATACAAAAACGTTAGCACAGATATACTGCTACTTTCTCTTAGTTCAATGAGAAGAAAGTTTTGAACTAATAGATAAAGTATCAAGTCTTCATCTTGTACTATGAATAACTACTACAAGGGCAATAATATGGAATGTATTAACTATTGTAACTGTCTTATTAACCTGTCTTGAAACTGTCTCATTGCTATTTCTTTCTCCATAAAATAAAAGACAAAAAATAAAAATCAAATGAAATAAATTAGAGTGCTGTATTCTCTTGCTTCTGCTAAAAGAGAGAGGTTAGGTGATCATGTCCTGAAATGTCCCTTCTCACTGTATTAGCATTTTTGTCTTTCTAATCTTAGCACACAATCTAAGCATGTGCTGAATGATTAGGATATTAAGTGATACAGTGTTAACATGGAAATAATAATTAAGGACAATATGAAGAGGCAGAAATGGACTGTAGGATTGTGAACAACTCTCTGAAGTGGTTGTATGAGGAACCCGGAGGGATGTGGGAGGCAAGGAATCCTTAGAGGAAAAAATAAATAATTTCAGTTGGTCCTAGAGAACGTGTTGGTCTTGAATAGAGGGAGGGAAGGACGTTCTAGGAGCCAAGGACAGAGGGGAAGACACGGAAACGTCTTATTCAATATTAAAGAAAGGTGGTACAAATCTAATACGTGGAGGAACGGACTGTAGACTGAGTCCTGAGCACGAGTCCCAGGGTCAAGGGCAAACCTCATCAGCTGTGAATCTCTCATGCTGAGGGGCCACTGAGCAACTGTTCAAGGTCGCCCAGGAGCTAAGTGGCAGAACGCTGTGGTACAGTGTGCAGGCTTTAAGCATTTGTCTCTCAGTTGCATTTTCTCATAACCCTTTGAAGCTTGCCAAAGCACAGGTGCACTTTTGTTTTGATTACAAGCTCTGAGAGTGGCTGGGGGGAGGAGGGGAGTGTTTGAATCGTGAGGCTGCTGGTGCTTCCGCAGCTGCTGCTATCCTTCAAAGACCTGAGGCCTAACTTGGGAGAGAGAAGAGGCTGTGACTGCAGAGCGTTGGGTGGGAGGTGTCCTTTCCCTCCCCTTTTAGAAACAGAAGGTCCTGACCTCTTTCAGAGCAGAGCTGAACTTCCTCCTTGTCGCTGATGGCCCCCGCAGTGCCAAGCCGCTGACAAGAGGCTGTGACTGCTTTCAGCTGAGCATTAGTCCTAATGGGGTTGGCAGGGTTTTAAAATAATCAAAACAAAGCAGGTTGAAAGGTTCAAGGGAGAGGGATGTGGTGACTGCCTGAGCTCAGGTCTCGAGATCTGCCCGGCAGCCTGAGCCCAGAACAGCTCCAAGGCCTGCTGCCAAGGCTCTGGGCTGAATGGAAATCTGGAATGGCTTTATCAGAGAAATTAGTCTGTGATTAGAGCTGAAAAGAGCCCCAAGTCTTAACTTGTATTTAGCACTCCAAGGATACGGTGTCCCATGTGGCACTAAATTATTCCCTTTGGCTGAGGCAGCCTAGGGAATGAATGGGATGTCTTTCAAGGCAGTCAGAGGAAAGATGGGGCACGGGGACTGCATCACTGGATGAGCTGTGGGCAGGTGTGGGTGTGCTGTTTTAGGAGAGGTTAGACACTTCCTGCAGACACCTAGGACGAGTGTTGGAGCCAGGAAAAGGTGAGGCTGCCAGTGCTTCTGCAGCTGCTTTTGGGTTTTGCATTTTTGATACAGATGGAATACTGTATGAAATATCTTTGAAGGGAAGCACAGGCCTTCAGTGTGAGGGAGATGAAGGGAATTGCTCTCCTAACTTTCTTTAGGGCAGGACATGAAGAGTCTGGGTGTGAAGCACTGGGCGACAGTGGGCACTCTGCCCTGGCTCTCCTCTGCATCCACTGAGCTTTCGTCTTCCAATCCTGAGGGCTTCTTATATGGATCGAGCCACTGAAAAGACTTCCAGAACCAGCAGGGTGGTCTTGCTCGGAAAGAAGTCAGCAGGACTTCTGGGATGATGCATGATGTGGTGTGAGACTCCCGGCTCTTAGTGGCGAGGCGGACTGCGTGTGGCTCTGCTGAGCACTTGTCCCTAGCACTTTTTTTTTTTTTTTTTCATAGTTTAGAGAAGAGTCTATAGACTGTTCAGGGCCTCACTACTAGATCAGACTCATAGTGATCTGTCTGTTTGGTCTGCCTGTTTACAGTATCCCAAGAGCTGGGATTATGGGTGCAGGCCCCTATGCCCAGTCTTAATTGCCATCTCAGTGTGCCCTGGGGGTAGGGCTGGCACAGTAGGCCTGGGGATTGAAGCCCCCACACTGTACCTGCTTGCAGGTGCTTTAATCCACTTAGCCTTTTGGCTGGCCCTTGTCCCTAACACTTGAAGGGGAACTTTCCTGGGTTAGGAATTGTCCTCCAGGATCCTTGATGGCACATGAACTCAAGCAAAACAGAGATTGACACTAAAAAACAAAAGCAGAAGACAGGCTCCCTCCTGAAACCCAAGGGGAAGACACGTGGCCAGGTATGGGCCCAATACCTAAAATTATTTAGAATGCAACACAATTTTTCATTTCCTTTCTTCTCTCTCCTCTCTCCAGACTCTGGCTTTCCATGTCACTTTTCACTTTTCTTCCACTGAACCATCTCTGGCTATTCAGCAGAAGATCACCTTTTCTCATCTCCTAATTTTGCAAAGACCTAAGTTCAAACAAATAGTCCAGCTGATCCCGGCATGCTGATTCCAACCGCCCGGTTAGTTTAGAGGAGTCAGAGAAGGTGAAGTACAGTAGCTCTACAGCTCCAAGGCTATAGTTTGGGGTGGTATGGGCATTGGTTATGCCTGGACCCACACATAGCTCAGAGCCACAAGTGTGTGTGTGTGTGTGGTCCTATTGTTGAATAGAGACTCCCCAAAAGCATCTATAAAGAGATGAAGAATTTTTCAACCACTCTTTATCAAAAATTTCTGTTTAGGCAACTTCCTACTGTGTACTTCCACAAAGTTCCTCATTAGCATGGCCCTCTTGAATCAGGAGATTTGGCCACAGATTCTCTAATCATCCCCTGTCTTCCCAGGATGGGGAAGCTGATATATGCTGGGGAGCCTTTTGTGAATTTACATTTCCTTTAATATGCATTGGGCACAGATGGTTACCAGGTTGTCTCCAATCCATAAGTCTTCTTTCATCAAGGGCTGATCAAAATTTAGTGTGAGCAGGTTTAAAAGGACAAGCTTTTAGGCTTGGAAATGTGCACATAAATAAAAATGTTGCCGTAGCGGCTCCATTGTTAATGAAAGAAAAATGATCCATATCCTCTTCCGGGATAACGGAGTCTCTGAATATATTTATTTCAAGATTTAGGTGCTGAGGGAACGAGCCACAAATCACAGAGCAGCCATTAATGAGCCTCTGTCCCTACCTGTTAAGCTTATTAACTGCCTGTTACCTACAGTTCTATGTCCCACTTGGGGAAACAAAACGGATGCTTTGGCAATGCAAAGGCTGAAAAATACAGAAGTTAATCAAAAGCACAGGGGGGTTCTTGAAAATGCAATCAGAGGACATGTGCTGGCTGAGAATACTGGGGGACTAGGAAGTAGCTAGGACGACCTGAAGCTGTCTGCTCTGAGGTTTAGCTAATTACATCTGCTCATCCTTCCGTCTATGTCCTCTTGCTGTGTGCATGCCGAAGACAAGGAGGACAGGGCCCCTATTTCAAGGAACCTGCATGGTAACTAGAGGCATACTTTATACACCTGGGTCAGACTGAGTCAGGGCAGTGCTACAGAGGTTGTGTGAGTATGTGCTAAAGTTAAACAAGCAAACAAAAATAGAAGAGTATGATGCAGTGGGAAGAATCTTGTGCTGAGAGACAGCAGACTTAGGTTTTGCTCAGTGGCTGTGTCCTTTATCAATTCCAAATGTTGGTTTTCGCATTGGTGAGAAAATCTGAACTTGATCAGTAGAAAAGAGTATTCATAAAATGCAGTTTTGATGAAATAGGCCAGGGGAAATTTTTTTTTTTTTGTTTGAGAGGGAGAGTTTGATTGGAGCCTAGTGAAGTACAAGATTTAATTCGTGAAGAAGAAAGAAGCCACTGTTGGCAGAGACAGGTGTAAGTCTTGGGTCCAGAGAGGATGCGTATGAGCAAAGGGGCTAGCCTGTCGTGGGATGGGAGCTAGTGCATCACAGGCCAAGAAGGGGCAAGCCAGCTACGGAAGTAGGCTGAGTATAGTGTAGCACATAGCTAGGTCCTTTAATACAAATATCTTAGAAATCTTACCAGTTACTCCCTAAATTAAGGCAACATTCCTTCTTACTAAAAGCAGCAGCAATCCTTTCAGAATAATTTGAAGGCTAAAAAGCCTTGGGAATATGATTAATTAAAGGAATCATTTTAAATCTGGAGAATTACTCAAATAAAAGAAGACACAAAATTGCATGCATATGCCTCCATATGTTAATTATGGCTATTTTTTTCTTGTTACTCTGCTACTGGTACAGCCATATCTCATCTATCATTTGGTTGTGGGCATCATAATCAATTGGCTGCACCATAAACAACATGCAGTACATGCAGCAAATGATAACATCATTTAATGAGCACAGAGTAAAAAAAATCCCTGTCATTTTCATCCATCCAGGCTCTCAGAGGAGGAAAGTGTAGCCTTGAATTAATTCCATTCTTATTGAGTCAAGCAGGCATTATTAAAAATTTTATTGGGTCAGAGATGCAAGGCCCCAACAATCTCAGTACAGAACTACCCTGTGACGGAGCCCCACAGAACCTTTCTCTGCTACAATGCCCAGAACAGTGCCTGATACACATAAGTACTTAATTGTTATGTGCCATGTTTAATTTTAGTTTCATCGATAGGGTACAAACTTTACAGAAAACTGATACTCATCACCAGAAGGGATATTTTTGCAGGTTAAATATAAGGATATAAATACAAAATCTTCCAATGATTACTGCTATTGAATTAATTGATGAAATTAATCAATTTTCTCCTGTTCCTTCTCTACATATGCTTGAAATTTATGGCATCCTGAGTGATGATAGTTGGTTGATTTTTCACCATTATGTCCTTGTTATTTTGCTTGGGTAGTTTACACCTGTTTGCTTATCAAGAGCTGATTGTGTTGCTTCCAAATTCTTTCCATCGAGTGAAAATTGAAATTCCAGAATTTAATTAAATATTATGTAAGCGGATGGTAAATATAAGTAACGAGGGTAATTTCTACAAAAATAAGTTGGTTGACTGCTCTGGAGGATCAATAAAACCAAGAGCTTAAGAAGTTATATTAAATTATTGGGAAGGATACCCATAAATGGAAAAGAATGCAAACATCTGAAAGACAACAATTTTCTACTTTAAAGAAGCTGAATCTGGAAATAATTGGCTATGCATGAGGACTATGGGTGTGGTGAGCAAGGAAAGAGAACATGCAACTCCACCTGGCAAATACTCACAAAATGTGCACTTAAAGTGCCAAGGAAAACAAATATTTTATATACTTTTTATTAATTTTATTAAGCAATGAGACAGTTTCAAAACAGGTGAGTAGGACAGTTACAATAATCATTTGTTGTCTTCATAGTGGTTATTCATAGTACAAGATGCAAACATGACATCCTGTCCAAACACTATTAGTACAAATCTTCCTTCTCATTGAATTGAGAGAAAGTAGCTGTATATCTAACCTATTTTTTTTGTATATACAGATACAAAATAGTCTTTCATTTGTATGCCCTTTTTTGTTTAGTTTTGTCAGAGATGGGTATTCCATTGCCATTTAAATATTGTAGGTGCATGAATTCAGCAAAATAATCAATATAGTCCAGTAGTCCATAATAGTTGTAGGTTATCTGTAGGACTAGCAATGTCAGAAGTTGTTGCTTTAGCCTTTTACAGCTCAACATATTAATATGGCTTCACTCTTTATATCTCATTTTTATACTTTTCTGCTGGATGGTTAAGACCAAGATAAAGCAAGACCTATATAACAAGGAATGTAACTTTGGTATCTGACAAGGTCAGTAAAATTGCCTCAGGATTTGCCCCAAAACCCTGTACTGCAGTTTGTAGATCCTTAAACAAACATTTTAGATGTGCATGTATTATTTATTTATTTATTATTTTGTATTTTAGGGAAGGGTCTACAGGGTGTTCAGGGTCTCACTACTAGATCAGATTGATTGTAATCTGCCTGTTACAGCCTCCCAAGAGCTGGGATTACAGGTGCGCCACCACACCCAGTCTCAATTGCCATATCAGTGTGCCCTGGGGTTGGGGTCAGTGTGGGAGGCTTGGGGACTAAACCCCCAGCTCCTGTGCCTGATGCAGGTGCTTTAATCTGCTAAACTATTTGGCCAGCCTGTGTATGTATAATTTAGAAAATACTTTTGTGCTTTCATAAATTTTTTTAGTTAAGTAGCAAACTATGTTTCTTGATGGGCAAGTAGCATAATAACTGCACTAAGACAAAAATCAGTATTTCAATAAGAATTACATGGATTTTTGTATTTATTCACCAAAGAGGAAAACACTCTTGACTGTTGATGATGTTGTGTCACTGGATGGCGTCCTCTCCTCATTCCAAGTTCAAGCCATATACTTTCTCTGTACTTTTAATCCTTCTTTCTGACATTTCATGAATCCAAATTTAAAATATGAAAAATCAGTCCTTGCTTTGCTCCAGTGAGCTTTTGTAAGCAGAATGTGTGAGGTAAAAAGAAGATGAGATAACTGGGGAAGGGTCAGAAGAAAAACCAAAGGGAGCAGGACAAGACCCTCTCTGGTCTCTCCTCCTAGTGTAACATGTGTTCACACAAACATTCACGTGCATCACAAAGGTTATGTTCCCAATCGTGTCATGTCCTTTTACTTCCTGGTTGGGCGAATGAGTGTGTATGTACTCCACAGCCCTCAATGCTTAGCTTTATTTAGCACTTATGTATCCTGGAGCTTTATTTGGTTTATCACCTTAACATTTTGCAGTAAATGCACATTATAGGAACTATTGTTAGAGTTTCCATTTCACATAGAAGGAGGCAGAGGCTCAGAGGGGTTAGCTGAAGGTAACAGTGCATTGATAGTCAAGGTTCTATGTCTGGTGGCCATTATTTTGTCGTGTATTTATGACAAATGAGGTAAACAGATGTCAGGAAGTTCATACACATAGGTATGGAGTTACCTTCTGGCTCCCTAGCTAGAGTTTACTGATTGAGTCTTGAAGACAGGGGCTCCTCACTTATTGTGGAGATTCTGTTTCAGACATCCCCATGATAAGTGAAAACCAGCAAAGTAGCAACATTATATTTATTTTAGTATTTATTATATTTATTAAGCCCTGGTAAACCCTTGCCACATTCTTATAATTCTTTCTCACACTTTTAAAAACATTTCTAATGTTCTTAGCTATTTTCTAAACTTGTAAACCCACATAATTTTAACAACATACATATACTATACAGTCCTGAAAATCCCACAATGTAGCAAAAAATCTGTAATAAATAATTTAGATTGATATTTTGTGAAGCAGTGAGTCTGTGAAAGTCAGACCATGAAATAGTGAGGACTACTGTACAATTAGGCTTTCAATGTAGTAAGTTTTGTGTTGTGGTTTCCTATGACAAATAGCAACTCTTTCTGAATCATAACTGATTCTCATGAGAAATAGCAAGAGGTGCACTGACAGATAGCAACTGTACAATGGGAAAGGAATCAACAGAGGCTCCTGCGTGGCCCAGTTCAGAGAGCAGGAGATGACATGCTTTGCACCACCTGTGAGGCTTTCTCAGAGAGTAGTAACCTCATCCACATAAGGGTATCTTTCCAAGGCCTCAGGTACTCATAGATGGGAATAGGAAGGTTACTGAACCATGGGATGATATAGCTCAGTTGCTAATAGGAAAGGGGCTCTGGTTGGAAGAGGCTGGTCACTCAGGGACTGTCACCAAGAAGGGTGTATCTAGCTTACTATGCCCTTCTCCCTTCTTGCTCTGATTTCTGACTCCATGGTAAGAGTACCTTTTCCTTTACTTTGCCCCCTTGCCATCCTGTTTTCTGCCTTGGAACCAGGTGACTAAGGACTGTAGCAATCAGCCAACATATTAATCATTAAGGGTGAATGTTGGGTATTATATTTCTGTGATGAGAAAGTAACTAAAACAAGTGTAGAAGGTGTTCTTACAATGATAAACTAAATAAAGGAAATCATGCATAGTGTTCTGTTAAATACTTTAGATGAAAATTTTACATTGTGTCTATCCTTCCTCTACTAAGAACAGAATAGGGTAGTTGGAAAAAGTCAGTTTGTCTGCGTTAAAATAAGGAAGTGGGAGTTAATGTTCTCTAAAAGATCTCCTCTAGTGTCATGAGTTTAAACATGTTTTATTTTAATCATCTAGTTCTAAACTATCAATAACTTCCTTGTTTATATGACAATAATGTATGACCCATGCTGTAGTTAATCTTGATAATCAAACCACAGTGAAATTCTTTAAGGCACTATTTTTCTAATTGGTTCCCAGAGAAGACACTTGTGGTGAATAAATTTTTCCAAGAGAAGGAAGAACTCTGAGATCATTACCATATTCAGAAGACAAATGCAGCACCTCATGGAAATGTTAATGGCCAGCATTAATTGGAAGCAGAGGCCAAGCTGGGAATTGCCTGTAGGTTCTGAGAGCCTCAGAGCACTCTGGAGTAGACAGAACACAACTTTGAGTAATAGATTTATAGGGCTGGACAGGGAGTATTTTAAGTCCTTTAAACTTCTTGCTCCTTTTTTTTCTTTTCTGATGTGTGCCTGTTTTTGTTCTTAGCTTCCAGCTTTCCAGTCTCCTTCTTCTCTATAGCTGCATGTTCCTAATCTCTGCAATACATACTTAGCATAAGCATTCAGGCTTAGTGATGAGAAAGAACAGAAGGGAACCATGGAAAATATTGGATTCAAAGGAATCAATAATGAGGCATCAGATGGAAAATTATTTAGGAATGGACAATGATATCTAGTTTAAGGTAAATAAAACATGAAGCTTCTTCCTCTTTCTCATGTGTCTTTCCAGCTATTGTCTTTCCTCATGGTCTCCTTTGAGAAGTCAATTTACTATTAAACATACAAGTAATAAATAACTTAGCTTAATTGTACTTCTTCCCTTTTTTTCTCACTGGCTTCTATTTGAAAATTATGCTTACTGTACTTTACTTAGAAGTTATTAGATGACTTACATTCTCTCCAAAAGAAGAGGGAGTCTAAACCGCAAACATAAACAACATCCAATTGTGAAAAGCTAATGATGTGTTTCTATTATCCACAATGGTAATCAGCATTTAGGCAATATCCCATTTGGCAAGTACTATTCTATCATTTTTACACATATTGACTCAATTTTCCACCAGTCCTATCAGTTATGATCATTATTTTCCTTTCTACCTTTGGAAAGGGGAGGAAGCTGAAACCCAGAGCAATTAAGTACACCTTTCTGAAGTCACACATTAGTAATTCTTGGGGCTGAAGCCTGTAATCAGAGGTACTCTGAAATCAGATGCCAGGCTTTGGGTCATGAGGTGTCATCTCTCAATTAGGTGCCCTGCTCTGCACGCGATGAGTGAACCCACATGAACAAACTCCTTAATGCTCAATGAATTGGACCAACTAGCTGTTTGAGAGCTAGTGACTGTATTCTTTAAGGCCTAGATTATAGACAGATTTATACACAATTCAATTTGTTTACGAAACCCCAGGACAGCCTAGTAGAGATTTTACCTTTAGTGTGGATTATTGGTTTTGATTTTGTGAAAGCCTTTTGTATGAACTCTGTTCTTGTCTGATGATTTAAGCTGTAACAAAAACTGGCTTCTTTGACACTCTCACCTTCTCTTCAGCACCAGGATACCCTATTTTCCTCTTTTTCATCTCCATGACTGTCATTTGTCACAGCTCCAGCTTTTTCTACCTGGTAGACAGTAGCTTATTTGCCTCCAAGGCATCGCTATCAGAGACCATTGAGATATTAGATCTTGTTTTTGGTTCTTTTGTCAGAAGGCAAAGCCCATTTGGTTCAGAGGCAGTATCCGGGGTTAGGTGATGTGCCCTGAATCCCTTTGAAGACAAAACATGGAAATAGTCCCTCAGGGATATGTCCACTAACTTCAAAGCTAACCAGGGCTGCTTCTGTGCTAGCCCAAATTCACACCACACTCAGTCATAGCCAGGGCATAAGGGGGTGACTTTGACTTTCATGCTTGTAAATATCATCCTGGCTTCATTTAAAATCATAGCTGGTTCCAGATCCTCTGATGTGCTTTGAGAATTTTCAGGTAGGAGAAGGATGCAAATTTTCCTTTGAAGTAAGACTATTGGCTTGAGTCTTTTCAGCTCTGGCCAATACAGCCAGTAGTGGCTTTGAGTTGTTTTTCACTTAGGCCCACAGTGCTTTCATTTACTTTTTTTCACAGTGCTTTTAGATTGGGATAATGAAGAAGAGAAAGAAACTAGTATAAATATTGCATCTGGTTATATGCTATTGTACAAGATAAGTTAGTTGGCTCTTAAATCTTGCGCACAGAATGGCTTTATGAGACATGAGCTTTTCTGGTTGGGGGACGCCTACTTTTCTTACCAAATTATTAAAAGCCAATTTCAAAATTTCTGTCTTTAGGTATTTGTACAGTGATTTCATTATTTTGAATGCCTGTTCTTCTTGTTCTTATCCATGAATTGTTCTTATCCATGTTCTTTAAGGATGGTTTCCAGGCACACAAAAATGACTCAGCCACTTGCATTTGGCTCGGTTTTGCATTTGTTTGTTGTGTTGAGAGAACCTCATACACAAAGCTGGGTGTGTGGTGGACTGTAGGTGGTCCCTGACTGCGTTTTGTGCCTTTGTCATATTAGCTAGGATAATTAACCACAGCTTTCTCTGGCTAGTCCAAATTTATACCCATACAAATATGGATAGTGCTGCTTTTCTTCTGAAAAATTGTCCAAGTTTGTATGGTAATTTATGTTATCCAGTGAGCATTTACCATGGTAGATGGGCAAAATGGGATCTAAATCTCCTTCCCTGTGGATCTACCATGGGATGGAACAAATAATTTACAATGTCTCTCTGAGCTTCAGTTTCCTCTTCTGTAGATGGGAAATAATATCACAAAGAGTTTGTGTTGGAATTTAACTGAGTCAACATCATGTGAAAACACCCACAAGTGGGGCAAGGAGTCAAAAAGGGAGTCACTATATTTGTTTATAGACAGTCTCCTCATTTAAGGTGAGAATAGGGATGGATTGTATGTAATTATATTATGAATGAATTTTGGGAATGGAAATAAAGCAGAGAATTAAGAGAAAGAAAGGAAATAAAAGGCAAAGAAGAATGGGTGAATTGAATTAGAAGAAATTTTGATATGAGACACAGGCATGCTTCTTTTAAATGCAGCATGGAGATTATTTCCACTCAGGGCTATGTAATAATTTCACATGCAACCCCCAGAGTGTATTTGAGATTTCTCACTATATTCTGTGTCTTGAGGCTTTTGATGCTCCAGCCCCTCTCTCATGTTCTTTTGAGACAACCTCAGCTTTCTCTGACAGGGTGACATTTCTGTGGAAAGACTATTGGTGTTCTGGGACCTAATTTTGCAAAAACAGAGGAAAATTAATCAGAAAAAAAAAATCCAGATTGTCAACTGGCAAGACCAAGAGAAAAGTCACAACTCTTCTTAGGTAGTTTGTTGCAGCTGGTTAAACATGAGTTACAGGGTGAGGAGACAACATGGCTGAATAGAGGAGAAGCCTTGTTGAGAGCCATTCAGAGAAATTCAACTGAAACACACAGGATTAATTGGAACTGCCAGAAACAAGATTGAAGACTACGGGAGTACACAGTAAATGGAATAGCTAGCACCTCCCCCATGACCTGTGGTTAGAGAGGTACAAGGAATAGCCCTACATCTCTAGATTGTACAACTTTAGACTGTCCCCATGCTGCTGGAAGTAGAAGTAGAAAGGCACCCCAGAGAACCACACCCACATCTCACTAGAGGAAGTTATAGACTGCAGCAGAAGCAGGTTATGTTGTTGTAGGCAGCTGAGTTAGATAGAAATATTCTAGGCAGTCAGACAGGGCCAGACCCTCAAGGAGACAAGATGGCAGACAAGGTGACTTTGCAACTTGGAAGAGTCAGACACTCCCTATGAGCCACACCTCAAGACCAAGACAAAAAGAGGAAACACAGCTATGTACTTCCCTAGGGATGAGAATCAGAGATTGATATTCTAAATATCAATCACTTTGAAAGAGCCTAAATGAATCACTAGCCCAACCCCCAACAAGAAGACACCCTGTCCCGTATTCATGCCCATTTGCTATGTGACTCACTTCCCTATTTGTCCCTGAATTTAATCAATTTTGCCTGAGCAATGGTGCTTGTAATCTTATTGGTTACCCATAGTTTTGTCCCACCCTTTGTCCACCTAAGGAGTTCCCTTGTCTTCACCACCTTAGGCCCGCCTCACCACATGGTTATCCTCCATAAAAGTCCCTGGAAAAGACAGCTTCTGGGGGAACTACCCACTCGGGCCCCCTCCTGTCCCGCTCTTGGACAGGAGCTTTCTTTCTCTCAATAAAATCTATTCTGCTCATAACCTCCGTTTGTTCCTAAAATTCATTCTTTGGTTTTAGAGAACATGAACTCATGCAGGTCAGTCCAGAGATAGTTTTTCCCTATGTCATTTGGAGGTTCCCTATATCATTTGGAGGTCACCTGCCTGAGATCAGTTTTTCTCCCTGTATCAGTGTGGCTACAGAACTTATAAAGAAACAAATGGGAAATTAGCACCTCATCTCAGGACAAGACTAACATTTGAGACTGAGCAGCCTTGGACTGCAATATCAGAGGCAGAAAACTAGGCCATATTGATACAGGGAGAAAAACTGATCTTGGGTGGGTAACCTCCAAACGGTAAGCTGAACCTCCAAATGACATAGGGAAAAACGATCTCTGGACCTGACCTGTATGAGTTTGTGTTCTCTAAAACTGAAGAATGAATTTTAGGAATAAATGGAGGTTATGAGAAGAATAGATTTATTGAGGGAAAGAAAGCTCCTGTCTGAGAGAGGGACAGGAGGGGGCCCCGAGTAGGTAGTTCCCCCTGGAAGCTGTCTCTTCCTGGGACTTTTATAGAGGAAAATCATGTGGTGAGGCGGGTCTAAGGTGGGGAAGACATGCCAACTCACTTAAGTGGACAAGAGGCGGGACAAAACTATGGTCAATGAATGGGATTACAAGCACCATTGCTCAGGTAAAATTGATTAAATCCAGTACCAAATGGGGAAGTGAGTCACATAGCAAGCGGGCATGATGGGACAGGGTCTCTGGTTGCAGGTTGGGCAACAAGACTTATTTAGGCTCTTTCAAAGTGATTGATACCTATCTAGAATATCAATCTCTGATGCCCATCCCTTGGCAAGTATATAGCTGTGTTTCCTCTTTTTGTCTTGGTCTTGAAGTGTGGCTCATAGGGAATGTCTGACTCTTCCAAGTTGCAAAGTCACCTTGTCTGCCATCTTGTCTCCTTGAGGGCCTGGCCCTGTCTGACTGCCTAGAATATTTCTATCTAACTCAGCTGCTGACAACAGTATCACATCATCCCACCCATCCCAGAAACAAAGGACCTGAGAGGAGGTGGGGAAGCAGCACGCAGAAGCCTGAGAGAGGACTGGGATCAGCCCAAGTTGCTGCTGGCTGGGGACAGCCCCACCTCTACCTGCAAACAGCACAGCAAATGGGAGAGAAATGTTGCTAAGAGAAATGGAGTAAGGAGTGGTAGACTGCTGAAGGACATACAGAAAATACAGGGTGAACACTGTGGCCCCAGACCTTCATATATGGAGGCCCAAATCAGCCTCAAATCTAACAAAACTTTGCTGCAGGTCTGGCAGTGTTACTCTGTAGGTTTGGGCTCTTGGCAGATATCAGAGGCATTTGTTTTGTTTTATTTTATATTTTTCCTCTTTTCTTTCTAGTTTGTTTCCCATTCTCATTTCATTTTTTAGTTTGTATCTTTTACCTGTATTTTTGTGCTAATCTGTCTCCTTTTCCTCTTTTCTCAATTTCTCTAGACTTAACCACAGTTTCATATTAGTGAATAGTCTATTTTTTCTTGTTAACTTTAATAATCCCTTGCTTACTCCTTACTTCTTTGTCTTCTTCTCTCTTCTCTAGTCTCCCACCCTTTGTCCTCCAGTATGGCTTCTACTTTATTTATTTTCAGTTATTTCTGTTCTATCTACTATCCTTAAATTTCATGGCCATAGGGTAAAGCCACTGCATAGGGGTGGGGGTGGGGAGACACTTTGCATTCAAGGTCTCAATTTATGATTGTTTCTGTTATATAAATATAGATTTTTCTTCCATGGGTAAAAGTACAAAGTATATAGTTACCACAGTTTGTCAGTTTATAAACTGTGCTTGTTTTCATTTTTGTAACAGTCCTGGAAAGTTTGGGGTAATAATCTCACCACATCATAGCAAAAAAGGACTGGGAACTAAACCAAACAGACAGTAACATCTCTTTCTTGATTAATTGAAAAGGATCTTGGGACAGAGACAAACCAAGAAACTCCTATGTACAAAAGACATCAAGAAGAACACACCTTATCTAGAGAGTGTTGATAGAAGTGATAAATCTACCTACTACCAAATTTTAGAAGGATCAATACAGAAAGCAAAATAACAACTTATGAAATAGAAAATGACAAGACTCAGAAGCAAATGCAATCTCAGACCTCTAGTCCAACCAGAACAAGTCCAGGGGAAACTTGGGTAGAGGAAATGGAATAAAAATGCCTGGTATTATTGAAATGATAGCAACTTAAGGAAGAAAAACATCAATGTGGCCATAGAGGAAATTTGACCAGAAATAATCTCTCAGGTAAAAAAAGAAGAAATATCAATATTTATAAAGGAATTGCTCAGCAAGTCTAGAGTAGAGATGGATAAAAAAAAAAAAAAGATGATGATAGGAAGAGGATAGAAAGCATGAATAATCAATATAAGAAATAAATATAACGCATGGAACTGATTCAAACAGATATCTAGGAAATTTAAAATGCCATTAAAGACTGGCAGAACTATTTTAATGAACCTGAAGACAGACTTTCAGACTTTGAAGACAGATTCTCATCTAGTGACCATAAAAGGAAAGATATCTTGAAAATAGCAAAAGATCAGAAAGTAATGATTCAACAGATGCAAGATGATGCAAAGAAAACATAGCATACAAATAACTGATGTCAATAAAAAAGCAGAAGTCAGCATAAATGACATTAAAAAAAAAACCATTTGCAGGAGTAATAGCAGAAAAATTTCCAAGCATGGGTAAAGAATCTGACATACATAGAAGTGAAGCACATAGAACTCCAGTAAGTCATAACCAAAATAAATCTACACCCAGACATAAAGTAATCATGATCCCACAAGTTCAGCACAAGGATAGAAAAATAAAACATGTTAGAGAAAAGAAACAGATCATCTAAAAAGAAAAGTTCATCAAAATTATGGCAGACTTCTAAGCACAAACCCTCAAGACAAGAAGAGCTTGGAGTAAAGTAATTCAAATCTTGAAAGAAACCAACTTCCAACCCAGATTGAGGTACTCTGGAAAATTCTTTCAAAATAAATGAAAAAAATAAGATACTTCCATGACAAAGAACAGTTGAAGAAATTCCTGACCACTAAACCAATGCTACAAAGGGTACTGAAAGATATTCTAGACAGAAATAAAAATCCTCACAATTAGAAGAACAAGAATAAAAAAAAAAAACAACATTAAGCAGGGAAAATAAACATGGAGAAAAGTGGGGAAACAACAGTAGGAAAATGACAAGAAAACTTTGCTGACAAAGCCAATATATATAGCTGTAACCATTAATGTAAATGGCCTCAATTCATCAATCAAAAGAAAGGGACTGGTAGGCTAGATCAAGAAATAAGATTCAACAATATTCTATATGCAAGAAAAACATTTAACTCAAAAGGAAATTCATAGACTAAAAGTCAAAGTATGGAGTATAAACAATACTCCATGCAACAGGAAGCTGGAAAAAAGCAAGAGTAACTATTCTCTTTATAGACCATATAATCTTCAAGCCAAGAATGATCAAAAGGAATAAAGAAGAAACTATATACTCTATATGGAAGAATTTGAGAGGAGAAAATAATCATATATATGTGTACCAAATATAGGAGCACTGAACTATATAAGAAAAATATTAATATACATAAAAAATCAAATGAACAGTAACGTAATTGTAATGGAGGACTTTAATACTCCACTGTCACAAATAGATCAACTGGACAAAAGCTCATTAAAGAAATAACACAACTTAATCAGAACTGTGAACAAATGGGCTTATTAGATCTTTACAGAGTGTACCAACCAACAATGTCAAAATACACATTATTTTCAGATATACATATATATTCCCTAAAATAGACCATATTTCATCCCATAGAACATACTTAAGTAAATGTAAAAAAAAGAGGAAATTATGTCATGTATGTTACCTAACAATAGTGCAATAAAATTGGAAATTAATGTCAAAGGACACTACAGAAACACAAGGAAATAAAGTAATACCCTCCTGAACAACTAATGAGTCACAGATGAAATTAAAGAAGAAATTAATATGTACAATTAAATGAAAATGCAGATGCAACAAATGGAACGTATGGTACACAACAAAATCCATCCTAAGAAGAAAATTTATAGCAGTGAATCCTCTCATCAGGAAAACAGAATGAGAACAAATAAACAACATAATGTGTACCTCAAATTTCTTTCCTTAAAAAAATTAATTTTTTTTATTTAGACTTCCAGACTCATAGTGATTCTCTTGTATTAGCTCCTGAGCACTGGGATTACAGGCATGTGCCACCATTGCCAGGTTCTGTGGCTGGCTCAGTGGCATGGCATGCAGTACCAGGTACTGAACCCAGGTCCTTGTGCTTGCCATGTAGGTGCTTAAACTGCCAAGCTATCTCCTCAGCCCTGAAGTTTCTAGTGCAAGTCAAGCTGAAAGACCACAGAAGAGTAGGGCTAAGGGTATAGCTCGGTGGTACAGTGCCTACTTGGCAAGTGCAAGAGAGAGAGAGAGAGAGAGAGAGAGAGAGAGAGAGAGAGAGAGAGAGAGAGAGAGCACGAAGCCAATAGAGGGGAGAAAATTATAAAGATCAGAGCAGAAGTTAGTGTAACTGAGATGAAGAAAAATATAAAGAATTAATGACTTTAAGAGTTGGTTCTTTAAAAGAATAAATCAAATTGATAAACCGCTAGACTAACTTATCAAAAATGGAAATAAAAGATTCAAATTTATTCAATGAGAAGTGAAAAGAGTGAATTCACCACAGATCCTGTAGAAATTCAGAAGATCATCAGTATCTACTCAAAAACTTTTTACTAAAAAAAAAAAAAAAATTGTTACTCTTATAGGACAGAAAACACAGAAAAATTAGACAGATGCTTAGATAGATATGGATTG
>PVKA01006393.1:59359-84125 GCA_004027165.1 Ctenomys sociabilis
AAAAAAAAAAAAAAAAAAAAAAAAAAAAAAAAAAAAAAAAAAAAAAAAAAAAAAAAAAAAAAAAAAAAAAAAAAAAAAAAAAAAAAAAAAAAAAAAAAAAAAAAAAAAAAAAAAAAAAAAAAAAAAAAAAAAAAAAAAAAAAGTTGAAATTAGTTGCAAAGTAATTCTAAGTGAAAAAAAAATCTTGACTTCAAAAAAAAAAAATACCTTGACTTCAAAAGTACTACAAAGTTTTAGAAAACAAAACAATTTGCTACTGGCATAAAATAGATATACACACCATTAGACCATTATAGAGACTGTAAAAGTAAATTCACCTAAGTACACTCAATCAGTATTCAGCTGGGCATAAGGAAACTCACTAGAAAAAGGCCAACCTGAAAGTGGCACTGGGAAGTTGGATAGCCATATAAAAAGTCAAACTAGACACCTATGTCTCACCTTATAGGAAAATCAACTTGAAATGGGATTGAAGATAAAAGTTGCAGACTGAAAATTACAAGTTGCACAGAAGAAACAGCTTAGAACATTGATATGAATAGAATTTTTTTTTGTATAAGACCCAAGCTGGTTGTGACAGTGCATACCTGTAATCCTACTATATGGAGACTGAGACAGAAGAACTGCCATGAGTTTGAAGACAGCCTGGGCTAACTATGTAGTAAGTTCAAGGCCAACCTGAACTATGTGACAAGTCTGTCTCATGAATATGTACAATTATTATGTGTCAATTACTTTTTTAAAAAGACACACACATTTATTTTCACAGTCATAAACATAACCACAATAAGAATGCCTTTATTAAAATCAATTCTCAAGTGAATAAATTGAGGAAGATAAGAATGAATTTAAAGAATGTATCAGTTATCTATTCCTGTGTAATGAAGTACCTCAAAACTCACTAGGTAACAACAATATGAAGTCATTAGCTCATGGCCTGGGTGTCAAGAAACCCGACATTGCCTTAGTTGGATGCCTATGGTTCAAGATTTGTCACAAGACTACAATCAAGATCTCAGTGAGGCCATTGTCACTGTAAGGGTTATCTAGGGTAAAGATCTGTCCTAAGTCACATACCAAGCTCATGTTGGGTTTTGAGAGCTCTCTGGCAGGCAGATTTGTAAATCCCTTTCTCAGTGACCCCTTAGGGGAGAGTACAGTGTGGCAGCTGGCTTCTCTCAGAGAAAGTGTGGGAGTGAGCAAGAAGCCAAGAGAGTGAGAGATGTCAAAAGAAGGAGGCCACTTCATCTTAGAAACAGCTTCCCCCATTTTTGTCTTTTCCTTCCTTCCTTCCTTCCTTCCTTCCTTCCTTCCTTCCTTCCTTCCTTCCTTCCTTCCTTCCTTCCTTCCGGAACTAGGGATTGAACTCAGGCCCCTGCACTTGCCAGGGAAGCCTTATTCCACTGAGCCATCTCCACAGCCCTCACAGCCGTCTTTCTTTCTTTCTTTCTTTCTTTCTTTCTTTCTTTCTTTCTTTCTTTCTTTCTTTCTTTCTTTCTTTCTTTCTTTCTTCCTTCCTTCCTTCCTTCCTTCCTTCCTTCCTTCCTTCCTTCCTTCCTTTCTTTCTTTCTTTCTTTCTTTCTTTCTTTCTTTCTTTTCTTGCCTTCTTTCTTTCTTTCCTTCTGTTTTCAATTTTTTGTATTTGGTATAGGGTCTCTCTATGCAGCTCAGACTTGTAGTGATTCTCCTGTCTCAGCCTCCCAAGCACTGGGATTATTGGGATGTACCATCATGCTTGGGTGGCTGGCTCTGCATGCCTGGAGTGGGGCCAACATGGCATGTGGTGTTTGGGACTGAACCCTAGTCCCTGCATTTGCCTAAGCAGGCACTGAGTCCACTGAGCTATCTCTGTGGCCCACGATCCTTGATTTCTATTTGCAACTATGAAACTACGTAAGGTTTATATTGAAGAGCAAGAAAAAGTGGGGGCATGAATAGTAAGAGGAAGGAGTCACTGGGGATCAGTTCCCAACCACAGAGACCATTGAATTCAACTCTCCAAGAAGCTCCATCTCTTCGTCACTTGAATATCTCTTGCATCGGCAGGTTGACCACTTTTATGGATGCTCTTATTCCACTTGTAGAAAACCCTTCCTTTGATTGGGCCATCAGAACATGTGTTCTTAGTGGACACATTCTGTTGGCTTTTTCAGGCTTGACTCCCTCCTGGTACTCTGTTAGAGATTCACTTATTCCCTATTCTCATCCTGTTTCAGGGGTCACCATGGGACTTATCTGTTTATAATCAGAAATTTTGTTTCTTCTTGGTCACAATAATTGGTCAAGAAATGGGTTTAGGGTTCATATGCTCTGGGACACCTTTGTTAACACTCCATGATCCTCTTTCTGTATTTCCATCTCCTCATGACCTTTCTGTGTTTCCAAGGGCAGCTCTTCAGAGGACCACACCTGCACGACTCCAGCCACTGTGCCACTTTTCCCTAACCACACAGTAAAGGACATGCCCAGGAATTTACATTCCCTTCTTTCATATTTTTTGAGAAATTTGAAAATCCTTTAAAAAGAATTACTAAGAAACCCTTCATCCACTTAAATGCACCACTCAATGGTCCTTAGTATATTCATGAGTATATGCAGGGGTCATTGCATCCAATTGCAGAACACTTTTACCTCCTCTAAAAGAAACCTGGTGCACTTTAACTGTCACCCTCCAAGACTCCCTAACCTGTATCCCATTCCTAAATTATTACTAATCTTCTTGCTGTCTCTGTGAATTCACATATGCTGAGCATTTCATATAAATTGGATCAGACAATGTGTTGAATCTTGTGACTGTCTTCATTCATATAACATATTTTCGAGGTATGGCTTTCTTTCCAGAGTTACTCTGAAAATCAGGGAAAAGCAAACACTGAGATTTTACCTGGCAGTGTGTGGTAGTTTGTCTTAAAAAATAATTTCAGTGCCTTTTCTGCTGATGTGCACACTCTTCTTCCACTGCCTCATTGAGAACGGGGTGTCCCTACACCTCCATTTACTCATCTCTGGCCTGGCTTGGGACTGGTCTGCCCAGCAGAAGAGGACATGCCCAGGAATTTACATTCCCCTCTTTCATATTTTTTGAGAAATTTGAAAATCCTTTAAAAAGAATTACTAAGAAACCCTTCATCCACTTAAATGCACCACTCAATGGTCCTTAGTATATTCATGAGTATATGCAGGGGTCATTGCATCCAATTGCAGAACACTTTTACTTCCTCTAAAAGAAACCTGGTGCACTTTAACTGTCACCCTCCAAGACTCCCTAACCTGTATCCCATCCAGAAGTGATGTCCACTTCTGGACCTAGATTTAAGGCCTAAAACTTTCTATACTGGAGACTTATCTAGTGTCTTAGTTTCCAAAATCACTCAGACCAATTCAGTTCTATTGTTTTTTATTGTAAATTATATTTTCTCATCATAAAAATATAAAAAAGAAGAAAAGTATAAATAAGATAACCAAAACCACTGATGATATATGTGTTTTAGCAGTGATAAAACTGCTAAAATTTTTCTATGTACCCTTGCAGTTTTGTTGGTACAAATAAATCTGTATCTAGCCATTAGTTGTCTATCAATCAAGTTGCTTATACATTATAGAAAAAAATGCTTGGCTTGATTTATATGTACTTTTCTTAGATTCTGTCACCTTTTTGACCAGGGTCATTATTCTTCTGGTCTTAGCAACCTGAGACACTCTGACAAAATATAAGGAGGTGTTTGAATTGAAAAGTTATAAAGTAATGCTGAAACCAGGAAGGAAAGAACTGTGCAATGAGGGTGAAGATGAATCACAGTGTCTCTAGTGTCATTGGGATCTTTATTGTTTATTTTCAAAAGACCCAGTTTTGCTGGGGGAATGGAAGGCTACAGAAGAACTTCTCCACACGAAAGCACTTACTCAATAGATACCCCACGGCCTAAAATACTCCATTTAGGCAAACAAATGTGCAGCCAACATATATCGGCAAGTTTTAGATGATAAATCTTAAGATATTGAGTTCTGCTTCAAGTAGCACAGGGTGAAACAAAAGCACAGAAGGCTGTTCTCAGCCATCATCTACAAAAACCAGGAGTAATTATACGGATAGAAAAGGAGGTTCTGGGGTAGAACCAGTTGGAATGCTTTGGCAGGCACGGACGGCAGAGACCTAGGGCAGAGGTTCCATGGAAGGAATGGCTGGCGCCGTAGCAGCACAACTGAAACACAGCCTATGAAGCATCGGTAGCTCTAGTACTGTACCCAATGAAATCACAGATAGTGCATCTGTTCCATCAGGACAATGCGGAGGTGAGCCCAGGCTGGGGGAAGAGCAACAGAGAAGCTCACATTATTATAACTATGAACAATAAACAGACTTTTGACTCTGAAGATAACCTATATGAATTTCAAGACAGTGTGCTTTGTCACCTTCTTTCAAGAGAACAGATAGTACATGAATTAAAGGTAAAGGATCATTTGGAAATGTGGAGGTTATTTTTTTGTCCTCATGAACATTGCAAATGTCATTTGTTACATCCAAGCCTGGAAGAGAAGAGGGGACTTTCAGTGAGGTGGCCGCTTTCTTCCTTGCTCTCCGCCATGAGGCCAGTAGACTTTCCCTTGTTGGAGAACACCAGGCTGGAGAATTTTCAATGTAATCCATATTTGCCTGATGGCACTGTCATAGTTGATAGGGTCTCACAACTTAGCATGTTCCAGTTTCCTGTCACTAATCACCAAAGCCAGGAACTGTCACATTTCTGAAATAATCTGTTAAGAATTCATATCCACTAAAACAAACTCCTTGTTATATTGCTGGAAAAGAAACAGAGTTTTGGCAAGTTGTCAGATGAAATGCAATTCCACTAAGAAAAATAGCTATCTGAATTCTAGCATCAGCTTTTTTTTTTTCCTAGAGAGCATTTTTGCAATACTGAGATTGTTGCATTAATTAGAGGGAACTTTTGCCTTTATTAGATAGCAGTCAGTGACCTTGCTTGGTTTCCCAAGCTGAATGGAAGCTGAATGACTGGTTGTCAGGCTAAGCTTGACAACCTTGACCCTTGATCTCCTGGTTTAGTTCAGGTAATGTCAGCATTTATCCAAAACAATGTCTAAATTCTGTTATATGCAAAGATAATACATACATAGTAGAAAATACTACAGTGAAAATTTGTATGTAATTTAGAGTTCTTTCCAGAGAATGCTTTTTAATAATCAATGTTAGATTCTAATGTGAAAAATAAAAAACATGGTGTGTGGTTGTTCACCTCATTTTTCTTATGATTCTGGGTTTAAATCCAGATCCTTGCACTTGCCAGATCAATTCTCTATGGCCGAATACACCCCAGACCTGTTATTGTTAAAAATTCCTTTACTTGCTCAGCAAAGGTCTGCCACAGTACATTAATTAAGGCAGTATTGGCGAAGATTAGTAAAGGCGTGATAAAATTATGGAAGCAGAAAGGAGAGCAGAGAGCTGGAAGGCATTGCTTACACAACCCCCAGGGAATCTATCCTCTGTAGGGGAGGAGGAAGGATTTGGATAACTGAGCCAATCCCCTGGGGACACTACTGACTGAGTGTGGGGATAAGATTTAGTTTGATGACCATTTGATTAAGGGGATCTCTGTGACGTAAGAAAACAAGAAACTAAGTATTTAACACGGTAATCCTTAGCGAATCATGAGGTCTGTCTGAAGGTGTCTTTGGCCCAGTTGGGAGGAGTGCGAGGGAGCCTTTGGCTGCAGCTGGGCATGGGAGCAATGCCAGGTGCCAGCAGGTATGCCTTATGGATGTTCAAGGGATCAGATCTTGGAGCAGAGCACATTTTAAAAGCCAGGAGAATGGTTTAACCCTATGAATGCATATCATTCCAGTGAACTCCACTCTAGTAGAAATAGCCTTTCAATCTCTTATGACCAACTCGATGTAGGACTCTTGAGTATTGCCCCACTGTCCAAACTGCAGCAAAGCCTGGCTGTGGGAAGGGCGTGTAATTTGCCTGTGGCAAAGAAAGGCTTCTGATTTTAAGTCTTCTGTGTTTGCTTCTGGGATCTTAATTATATAAATCCATGGTGTCCCCTGATTGCATTTCATGGGGGACATAGATAGATTTGATGAAACCCATACTGTGTAGTGAGGGTCTTGCCCCTTGGGCATCTATGGAGACTTCTCTCCCTGGAGTCTTTGTCCCCTAAGGCACTGGCACAGAGCAGGGCCAGGTAGTCTTCCTCTGCCCTGTGCACCCACAGGCACTCCTTCTTCTTTCCCAACCTAGTGGATTCCCCTTGTGCACTATCTGCTTCTCCAGGTTCCTCTGTTCTTTCACTCAGACTGAGCAGTGGGTTCAGTTAAGGAAACAAACCAGAAAATCAAGCAGGCTTCCTGTTTCATACTGGGTCATGGACCTGCCCTGGGGCAGTGAATCAAAGTGCAAGCTACCTGCTTTGATAAGGCCAGGAAAGGAAAGAACAGGGAACAGAATTGCTTCAATTAATACTTTAAGGTGTTACGTAGTTGCTTTGCTCAGGACCCTGAAAGGATTAGGAGGAGAAGAAATTGCTAAGTTTTGAAGCCAATGCAATGGAAAATGCATGAATTACAGGACTTAAGAAGCGAGAGGGAACCTGAAATGTTTCCTTACGCTGGGGAGGAAGTGTGTGGCTGCCTTGCCATTTCACTTTGCCAATAGTTCCATGGGCCTAGTGGAAGAGAAGGACCTGTGGTTTCCTATTTTTTCCCTTTGGAAGACTTGCTAAGACAGTGAAGATTGACCCTAAAAAGGGAAGTTGTAATTACTGAATTTCTGCAAATTAATCTATCTACTCTTGCATTTTTGCTTCTTACTACACCTCAAACCTAGAGAAAGGCTTGCTGCAGAGGGTAAAGAGAAGGAGAGTGGGAATCAGTCCACTGCTGGGCTGGACCCAGTTATTGTTAATTTGTGGAGCAAAGGAGACCAAACTGGTGATGTTGTTTTAAAATAAATCAACATTCTGGGCACCAGAACAGAAACTGGGTGGGAAGGAATTGCAAAGACAGGCTGAGAAGTGCTGACCTCAGAGAGTCAGGTACTACTGGTGTTTCCTGGCAAAAGGTAGTCTTGCTATTATGAATGTGGGAAGCTGGGAAAGGTATTAAGTGAGATGGTCTGTTCACAGCACCTTCACGCCAATGTGGTCTGCATCTTGGAATCCATCTACAGAAGACTGAGATGAAGGAGACTGAGATGAAGGAGACCCCAGGAGAGGCAGGGGAAAGCCAGTGCAAGTAGACACTGCACAGAGCAGTGGAAAGGATTTCTGAAGCGGAGCAGAACTGGGCCACCCCAGAATTTCCAGATGGATGTCATTGGAGAAATGGGATGTGCAGGTGGCAAGTCACCGGGCTGCTCATTCTCTCCAGGCTAGCAGCGATAAGTGCTGAGTCTGGGCTACACAGGTGTAGCTTCATTCAATATGTGGGTGAGGCTCATGGCTCAGGGAAGGTTGGTGAGGAGCCAAACACCAGCCATAATCATGATTAATACCACAGAAGCAAAGAAGCTAACTCTGGGCAAGTCACTTCCCTCCCCAGGTTTGCTCACCTAGGAAAGACAATGCACTTAAAGGATTGTGAGCACTAAATGAAACCACACATGTGGTAAATCATCTATTCAATCACCAGTGTTTTTTTCTTAGCAAGTTAGGATATGGCAGTGCCAAAAAGGAAAATCTGTGCCTCATGGAGGACGTAGTAGGGAAACGGAACATACACATAACAAAGAATGTGGTCTGGTCCTCGGAAGTGAGAAGCGAGAGAAAGACAGTTGTGTGCAGCCATGGGAAGTGCAGACCCATGTGGAGCCTGGGTGAAGGGGCTTCTGGTAGGAGTGGTTAGAGGGCACAAGTAGTGTGAGGAGCCAGCTGCTCTCTATAGGAAGAGCATTTTAGGGGCAGCGTTCTAGCCAGCAGGAGCCATGAAGAAAGCTATGAGACTGAAACAGGCTTAACGTGTTTGGAAAGTAGCTGGTAAAACTGTGGTAAAGGAAGGCATCCTAGCAATTAAGGGTAGAGAAGATGCTAGATTCTCCAGGGTGCTGTAAGCCATGAAAGGGACTTATGATACTAAGTGTGATATAAAACTCTAACGGATACAAAGACTTAAGTTACAACATAGGTAGAGTGCTTCGTATATGTCCAGCCCTGTCCAAGACATTTACTAACTCTGCCCTCCTCATACAGCTCCTTGCTTGCCCAGGGTCCTATGGGTAGCTACTGGCAGACACAGGATTTGAACCTAGGCAGCCAGCCTGCAAGTTCAAACTTTTCCTCCTTTTATATAAGTCTGGGACCTCTAGATAGTGCTTGATAGATAATTGTGCCCTTTCAACTCTTTCATGATTCCCCAGTAAAATCTGCCAACTCTGTGGCCTGGCTCTGCCCACCTTTGTGACTCCTGCCCAGGTCACTGTCCTCCAAGCACACAGCATACTGAGCCTCTCCGTGGCCCTTCTCCTCATGAGCCAGCAGCTGGCAATGCTTATCATTGTCTTTCTGGATGGACATCCCAACAACGGACCTCTTTCCCTGTCTTGAGTCATCATGTACTAGGTACATTCCAATCCTTTCATTTATTGACTTGCTATATTTCAGTTTGTGTCTGTAATTACTAGATTCTTTCAAAGTAGGGACTTCTCCCTTGTTCTCTAGGAATCCCTGGGACCAGAAATCAAAACACATTTATTGAATAAATGAATGGATGAGCTAAACTATTATTTTTAAGCGCTTTAGGAGAAGTTTCAAGTGTTTCTCCCCTTCTTTAATGTCACAACCTTTTTGGAGATAATATGATTGAAGTGTCACAGTCAGTTATATCAAAGTATTCATGTTTTTTCTTTCCTGTAGACAAAAAAGCTTTTGAGTTTTACACAGCAGCAGAACAAATGGTCCTCTGACATACCTTTCATAATTTATTTTACCAATATTATGTGTTATAAACAGTTTTTTTATATTGTTATTATTTATAATAGGTTTGTTCTCATGGAATATATTCCAGAAGTCAAGATGCATAAAAACAATGCTTTTTCTATCCCAATTGTGTAATAGTTACATTAAACTATCTTTAAAAATTAATTATTTGATTAATCTGTAATTAATTCATACATCTAAACATTAATTGATCACATCTATGAAACAAGGATTGTGCTGTACCCTGGAGCAAAAAGACAAATATGTCAAAATCCTTCTTCTCGGTGAGTGTGTAATTTAGTAGGAAAGACAATTAAATAAAATTGGAAGCCAGTGTGCCAGATTCTGTGCTAGAAAGAGGGCATGATGTTGTGGGTGTGCAGTGAAGGGAACTCAACCCTAAGCTGGGGAAGAATGTGTTGGGGAAGAATGCATGGCATGCTGCGTGAGGGGAACTCTGCAAGCTGAAGGTCCGGGGAGAGGTCAGGATTGCTTGGCTTGCTTGAGTGCGGAATAGGATATGTAGAGGTGTGAAGATCAAGACAGCCTGGAGTATTCAGGGAGTTGTATTGAGAGCAGCTAAAGCCAATCCCCTTTTCTTTGCAGTCCTGAAGTTCAAACTCACGGTCATGCACCTGCTAGGCAAGAGCTCTCCCAGCAGGCTGCAACCCTACCACACATGTGGAGGTTTCTAAAGTACTCTTTGTTACAGGGTCCCACTACGCAGCTCAGACTCATGGTGATCCTCTTTTCAGCTGCCCCAGTGCTGGGATCACAGGTTGACGCCACCCTGCCCCAGACTCTGGCCAGCTCAGCCTGCTCTAGCGGCGGGGCTGGCGCAGCACGTGGTGCCAGGAGTCCCTGAGCTTGCCGAAACAGGCACTTTAGTCTTCTGTGCTTCTCACCAGCCTCTAAATTTTCACTCTTATTTGTGAATTTGATAATCATAAGGACTACTTTGTGATTTATATTTGTTTATCTATTTCAGTGTATGGCATGAATAGTCTCAGTATCTGAATTTGATGAATATTAAGACGACAGTTTTCTGTGGGACTGGAGATTGAACTCAGTGTCTTCAGACTAAGCTGCATCTCCAGCTCCTTTTTAACTTTGAGGTGTGGTCTTACTAAGCTGCTAAGTAGCACAGGCTACACTAGACCTTGCAGTCCTCCTACCTCAGCCTCCCAGAGCACTGAGACTATGGACATGCACCTAACCACAGACGTTTTTTCCCATGGGCAATGCTGTGTGCTGATTGCGTCTTCCAGTTTTTAGTCTTTTGTACAGCTCAGTGAGAAAACAAGAAATTTTTACATTTTCATACACTAAAATGTTAATGTGGCTTTGGACAATTAAAAATAATTGGTTAAGTCTGTATGAATCAATATGCATGCATTATGGAAATACAGTGTTAAGTGGAAGTAGCAACTTGAAAAATGATGCAGATCAATAACTTGCATGTGAACTTAAGAAATAATAAATACTGTTGTATATATTGATGAGCACAAATGCATATGTAGAAGTATAAAAATGGACTAATGGGAGAGGGTGGTTAAAGAAGATTATAGTCCAATCTACTTATACTTTGCAAGATTAAAAAAGAAACCTCAAAGAAAATAAAATAATATTTTTAAGGGATATTACTGGTTTTCTAATAGTGAATATATATGTTGTGGGATTGTTTGTTGTATGACTCTTGATAGTTTTCTCTATGTGAAAAATGTCTCAAATGTCTAAGCATACATGTACATAGCATGAGTGTCCAGAAGCTGAAATGTTGAAGAGAAATGGAGAGAGATGGTGGAGACACAGCTGGGCCATCCCAATTACTGTAAGTAGAAATTTTTTCTTGTAAAATGTTCCTGCTCTGTCCCCATTATAGTTTTTTGTAGCTCATGAGACAACTCTAGCAAAAAGAAATTCTGAGGCCTTTTCATGGTCTTTGGTTTTACTGCAGGCTTCCTGTGATAACGTGGGAGCTGCCCTGGAGGACTTCAGCCAGCTCTGAGTGAGCTGAAGCCTTTCCTGCCTGTTCTGAGCTGTACACTTTCAGGTGAGGTAACGGGCATTAGTAGGTGGAAGTTATGGGGCTTGAATTTCAATGCCTGAACCCTCACCATTCTAAGGTCAGAACTGACTCAGGAGAGTTACAAATAGGTGGATAGACAAGAGGCTGGCTGATCATTAACGATCCCATAAAAGCTGAGAGGGTGGGTGGCTGCGGGGTCAGCAGTGATCTAGGGCTCCGGGGACCTGAGGACATCACCGTGTTATACGGTCTGAATTGCTCTCACTTAAACCTACATCAGTGGAAAGTAGGGAAAGACTTTAAATGAACCAATTGAGCTGATGCAACAAGATTATATGACCTTACAACCAAGTCTGGCCTGAGGATGTAATAAAGAGATAACTGAATCCGAAATGATGAGCCCAGTTGTATTAATACTAACTCACAGAGAGAGAGAGGTTGTATTGAAATCCAAGTTTGCCTGAAAAGAAGTCTCAAAGTTGATGTTTAAAAATTCTTTAAACAATACATATGTGTACATATGTGTATATGTCTCTGTGTGTGCACACACACACATATAGATAATATAGTGCAAATACAGAATATCATAATATATAAATATGCATTACACATATGTAATACTCGATTATGTGCATACAGATCCAACAAATGGGTGCGTGTAACCACTAAACTGTGAGGAATGAGTGAATGTCAGGAATATAGAAGAGCTTCATAGGATTCATATTTTCCTCTGGCTTTCTAATTCTTGATAGAGCTTTGATACCTCTCTTGAGTGGGCTACAATTTCTGGGCAAATGGCAACAATTGGGACAGTCATGAAATTGGGGACTCTAGAGGATAGGATAAGAAATGATAAAAGCACTCCCATGGCCAGGAAGACTCCCACAGTTACCAGGTGTCCACTCTCCCATCCCCCCAGGTATAAATGAGGATCTAGTCTCTATTTATGGAAGAGCAACTTGCCAGACTCTGCTCCAGCTTTCACCAGATGTTCTCAAGCATTCTCACTGCAAGGCCTTCCAGGGACTGCCTTCCTTGTTTTCAACACTGACAACTTAGACTCAGGGAGCAGGGGTGGAATATGATACTAGGTATGCAGATTCTAAGTGGTCCCTGGCAAAGAGTCTTCTGGTCTTACACAGTAGCAGATGCAAGGGGCTTTCTCTTTCATGCAGAGAAATACACTAGTCCAGAAGACAGTTTGGGCTGCAGGTAAAGATGTGTACAGTACAGACCTCTACCCAACAGTTACAACTACCACAACATGCTAATCAGCCATAGAAAGATGCCTCCAGGGCACATATCTGAGGTCTGCGGCGGAAGCTTTGGCCACCAGCTTTGCACTGAATTGAAGGCATAATAATTTGGTGAGAGAGTAGAAGTCCCAGAGTTCAAAGTGCGATCAAATCAGAGAACCCTGAAAAATTGCTTAACCACACTGAGCCCCGGCTTTGGAGACTCTAGAATGGTGGACAATGATGGCAACCTTTCTGGGTTAGCTTGAGTCCTGTGGAAGAGCCACAGCAGCGTAGGAGCAGGGCTAAGTTGCAAGCAGCTGTTAGTAACAACATTAACTGCATTTATTGGCCACTGAACCAAAACAGAGAAAAAGGGTTTTTTTGGTCTGTAAAAAGGAACAACACGCTCAGATCAAGTGTGACTGCATAGTCCACAGGTTAGCAGCACAGAGATTTCTGCGAAAACAGCCTCACCTTCTTTGAGGTGAGACCCCAGTGGCAGCACATGGCAATTCTCACCCATACTTTGTAAGCAACCGGTCCATGAGAATCTGTGTAGTGTTTTTCAGTTGTCTTCTGGGAGCCTGTTCTGGCTCTAGCAAATGGCTATTCTGCAGACATTTCTCCATTTCAGTCCAACTTTAGTGTATCTAGAAGGTCCCATTGCTCAGGGACTATCTATCTATCTATCTATCTATCTATCTATCTATCTATCTATCTATCTATCTATCTATCTATCTTTCTTTCTTTCTTTCTTTCTATCTATCTATCTATCTATCTATCTATCTATCTATCTATCTATTTATCTATCTTCTGTATTTTAGGGAGGGTTCTCAGGGTGTTCAGGGTCTTGCAACTA
Organism: Ctenomys sociabilis; assembly: GCA_004027165.1. Lineage (NCBI taxonomy): Eukaryota > Metazoa > Chordata > Mammalia > Rodentia > Ctenomyidae > Ctenomys > Ctenomys sociabilis. The sequence continues at coordinate 72,422 of PVKA01006393.1, forward strand.
GATAGAACTCATAGTGATTCTCCTGTTTATAGCCTCCTAAGTGCTGGGATTACAGGTGTGCACTACCATGCCCAGTCTCAATCACCATCTCAGTGTGCCACGGCAGGCCCAGTGATCAAATCCCTGGCTAGGAAGCACCTGCTTGCAGGAGCTTTAATCTGATAATCTCTTTGGCTGGCCCTATTTATTTATTTTTGATTTGGAGGGAGGGAAGGGGAAAATCTCTTTCAGGGAGGGTTTTACATATTTTATTTTTGTGAATGAGACTTTCCATTCCTCAGGGGAACTCATTTACTTCCATGGATAGACTTAACGGAAGAAAGCACGAACAATACACTGTAGCAGTAACATTTATTTAGTATTTATTTTTGTGCCAGGCATTGTTTTAAGTGTTCTGCATGTTTGGGTCTTCTGTTTATCTAATCTTCAAGTAACACTATGAGGAAGATAACCACGTTTGGCTCATTTTACAGTAGAAGACACAGGTATAAAGAATTTGAACATCTCATCCAAAGCCACTGTCCTCAAGGGACAGAGCTGGGATTTAATCCCTGGCAATCAACTTTAACAATGTTGCACAGCTAGAGGTAATAATTGGTGGTTGCAGCCTCACAGGCTTCATTATCTAGGTGATGAGCTGTGTACAAACCAAAATGGTAGGTAAGAGAAGAATTCCTCCAGCTCAGCAGCTCCAAGGCTGTGCTGCCCTGAGACAGACAGCTTCTTAGGACTGTGTCACCAGCATCTAATTTCAGCACAGTTAGGAAGCAGCAGAGACTCAAAACTATATTTACTGAGATCAAAGTAAGTGTCTTCTCACTTTGCTATGTTGGAGATCTACTTGTTTTTTTTTCATGTATTTAGTACAGGGTCTACATGGTCTCACTATAAAGATCAGACTGGTAGTGATCCCTCTGTTTTCAGCCTTCCAAGCATTGGGATTAGAGGTCCACCTGGGGATTGTGGCCAGCAGCATGAGGCAGGATTAGAGATGCTGTTGGGAGGCTGTTAGGGAAGCTCTTTGGCAAAGCTGTTGGCGAGCTGTTAGGAAGCTCTTAGCGAGCTGCTGGTTCTCTTGTGCTATTCTTCTGGAGGACCTTGTCATGCTGGCTTTCCTGATAAACTCGGCTATTCTTGTTAAAGGAGGACCAAAGGACCTCACTGTTTCTGAGGGTGGCTGTGGTACTTTGGGGGAACTCTGGTGCTTGAGCATTGCTTCCTAGCTTCAGTTCAGATCCCTCAGGCTGCTACACAGATCCTTCACCCCACTGGCATGGACTTTCTAGCTTCCACCATTGGCCTTTGGATCTTCCCAGCACAGATCTGTGAGGTGGGCCTGTATGAGACATCATTCTGGGCTCTAGGCCTCTCCCTGAATTTGTGGGAGGCATTGTTACCAGATCTGGCTTTCAGCTGGACTTATAATAGAATATTAAAGTCCAGGCCCTCAGCTGGATTCTTTGGTCTTTAGTGTGTGGACAGATTTCCTGGACTCTTTGAATATGATTCTTTGGGTAATTAACTATACACTAATGTTATAGAATGCATCCTGTATCATATGGATCCCCTTGCAAAGCCCCAAAGACAGAATGAAGGGGGCACAAGGAGAACTCTCATTCCCTCCACCACTGTGAACAGAGCAAGAAAGCATGCCCTGTGGACTGGGAGGTCAGTCTTCACAGGCACTGAATTCGCCAGTGTCATGAGCTCATATTTCTCAACCTTCAGATCTGTGAGTAATGAATTTATGTTGTTTGTAAAGTACTCAGTTTGAGGTATTTTGTTGTAGCAGCCAGTCTTAACACACAAAGACAAGTATATTCTGGATTCAAATGGATGTAGAAGTGAGGCCCGAGGAGGTCTGTGCTATTACAATATTTTTCCAGTCAGACAGAAAGAAATAAGTACCAGAGCAATAAGAAACACTTGGGAGAACATACAGCTACTCAATTTCATTCTGCTTGCGCTCATTTACAGCATTGGCCTAGAAAACTGTAGTGTTTGCTTGCCACGGAGAGTGGCTGCAGCCTGGATTTCTATTTCTGATTGCAAAGAGCACTGGCATAGCCATTTCTACCAAATATGGAGGTGACTGTATGACACAGTATCTGCCTTCGGTTAAATAGCTGTCATCAGTGACACATCCCGGAACTGCAGGCTATCAAGAATACCATCTCTTATTAGGCAAATCTGAATCCACAGAGTTTTGTTCATTCGGATTTCATAACCTAGAACTTAATTTTCACTGCATCTGGATTTGCCTGTCAGGAGAAGTCAAGGCTGGGATAAGACAGTGCTGTCAGGGCACTGTCTGTGTGGAGCCTCCTCCGGAGAAGGCGTCCCCTTCTGCTGTGGGGAGCCTGCCTCCCTCCCCGATGAAGCCTGCCTGTGCCTCCAGGTGCTTCCTCCTCCTATCACATCTGAGACTTGAGCAATGATTTGATAAAATCACTTGCAGTAATAGGTAATTGACTGATAAGGTTTAAAAAATTTTACTACATTCTGAGATATTTGCATTTTAATAGAACTTCAGTTTTTCTCCAAAGAAATAAATGCATTCTAGAAGTAAAGAACTGGCCAAGCCAGTATATATTTTAGTTGAACATTTCTTTCCAGAGCCTATGAACCCATAAATGGGCATTTTATTGCATACTTAAAGGTTGACCTTGAATATCAAATACATAATTTTGTAAAAGCCATATTCACTTGGAAAAAGACTGTATCCGAAGGCTTTTTGCTAACTCTTCAAGATAAGTAATGGGAATTATAAGTAATTTATTATATACAAAACATTAATAAAGTCTGTTAATCCATATTCCAATAAAAATTGGCAAGTTATTTTATAGATACGATTAATATTAAAATAAGTATTCTCATAATTTGAATTTTGCAAGTTGCACCTTTACAGTATAAGAATATAGCTGAGAGAGACCTTATAGATCAGTGTTTTTGCAGTGCAGCTTCTGTATCTACAGGCAGCTTCAGTTTGTTGGAAATGCACAGTCTCGGGCTCTACCTGAGGCCCACCCAGCCAGAAGCACTGGAGGGTGGCTCACCAACCTGTGTTTTAACAGTCTTTCTGGGTGATTTCAGTGCACACTAAAGTTTAACAATCAGGGTTGTAGCTGATTATGTTTGAATTCATCCTCTTTACCAGAGAAGTAAATGGAGGCTCAGAGAGATTAAGAGACTAAGCAGAGCTGCTGATTAGTAGTGTTCTGTTTACTGCCCTTTTGGCTGATCAACCTGAATGAGTGAGGTTTGTAGCAGTACTTTGATTGACAGGACAGTCAAATCACTTCCTGATTGTGTGGCTTTACCCTTGTAAGAGCCCAGGGATGAGACTCGAACAACTTCAATCTCTTGGAGCCTCTCAGGGATCAGGCTGCTCCATATTCACTCTCTTTAGAAAGATCAGCACTCATTTTCCTTTAAAGTTGGGGTTAGTCTGCCTGAGTTGCATACAAATAAGATGAATGAATTCATTACCAAAAGCTAGATTAAGTTTTGCAGCTGTTCTGCCTGGGGATCTAGTAGAGAGAGGGGTTGGCACAACTGAAAATCCTTTGCTGATCAAGGCAGTCTGAAAATGCAATCTTACGTGGTAAGTAGCATTCAGAAATACTGAAATGAAGTGAGAAATTAAAACGACTTTTGCCTAAACATGTGGGGAATGGGGAAATCCTAGGGTGCTACCAACATGTATCAGATCTGGGGAATGCAGAGGCTGTCCTTTCAGCTGGTTTACCTCAAGGGGAGTGCAGCCCGTGGGTGTATGAATGAAAATTCACATCCCAGATTTCAAAGAGGCTGTCTAAATACTGGGACGAATACTGATGTTTGTCATTTTACAGCTCACTTAACCCATTACCTGTAAATCATAGCCTCTAACCTGGACAGGGCCTACAATCTGCTTTCTCCCATCCGGAGCCCTCACCTAGGAAGGCTGACACGTGTGTTCATTCACTCTTTCTTCACAAAGGCAGCCATTTGTATCAATATTTTAGAAGTATTTCTAGGTGCCAGGACTATTCTGGGCTTCTTTTTCTTGCCTTTTTTGACTGAATGCATAATTTAATCTTGTATTTTTTCTTTTCCTACTTGGAAGTTACACTCGCTGTTCCTTTGAGTATTTATGTCGGAAATTTTATCAATTAAACCTAAATTACAGAAACGTAAAATTAATTAAAATGTCACTTTTTCTCCGAGCAAGACAAGTCACCTTTAAATTTAGCCCCCTTTATCCTCCTTTTGACAATAGGTTATCCTATTGTATTCAATTCTATTAAAAAACTGACACCATTACTATCCTTTTAGGCAATCAGTATTCATTTCTCTGAGCTCGTTTTATTTTTTCCTGCATCTGAGGCCCTGTTTCTGGGGTCTCTTTCCATCTGAAGTACCACCTCTAGATTAGTGCTGGCGATAAACTCTCCTCAGTCTGTAAATAGCAGTGTTTTTACTCCATTCCTGAATAAAATTGTACTGAACACTGAATTTTTAATTATTATTATTGACTCAAATTTGTTGTTCAAGTTAATTGGACTCACTGATATTTCCAAATACACATGCATCATGCATGAATCATGTCCCTCTGAACAACTTCTGCGCTGGCATTCTTCCCTTGCCCTTATTGTCTTTCTTTGATGATTTTGTAATATTTACTCCACTGTTATGAGGATTCTGTTGGTGTGTTGAGAAGTCTGCGGTCTAATTTATTCCTTTGTGTGTAATATGGCTTCCCTCCCCCCTCTGGCTTTTAAGACTCTTCTCTTAGTTGTTGATTTGCAGCAATTTTATTATAATGTATTTGGTTTCAGGATTTCTTTTATCTTCTCTTTAGTTTGCACTAGGAGTCTTGAAAATCTGGTTTACTGTCTTTGATCAGTTCTTGGACATTTTGATTTTCAAATATTGCCTCTGAATCATTGTCCTCTTTAATATCCTAATTTTTTGTCTTACCATTATAGTTTCCACATTTCCTATAGTCTATTTCAGGCATTTCTCTTCTTTTTCTGTTCTACATTCAAGAGCATTTAGCATGATTTATCATCTTAGTACATAATAGGCATTTGGTAAATCTTTGCTCAATGAAATAAAATGAATATTTTAAAATATCATTACACTAACCAGTTTACAAAAGACTAATCTGATGTACTTTATTTTCTGTTGCAGAAACTGAAATCTATAGGTAAAATGACTTGGCCAAGGCCACAGAAATTAGTTGTATCAGATTTACCTCTAAAAGAATCTTATCCATTCTTCTTTCCTATCATGTTGCATTCTAATCTCAGATGTTGCAGTATTGGAATAATACTGATAATTCGGATAAGAGAGCTCTACTGTTATCACTCATGAGTTGTTATATTATTGGAGAAGCAATCAATATCTTCTGCTGATGGTCAGTGACCAGAAGTCTGGTGGTGAGGTAGGAAAGGGCAGTGGGGAATTTAAGAACTAACAAGGCAGGCTTTGGTAGCTTTGATAAGAAAATAATTTGCTACTTGGAGAATCCTTTATAACTTCTTACTTTGGATTTCACAAAAGCCGCCTATAGATGTAACAGATAAAACATTTACAATAAAATGACTGAAAATTTAGAGAAAGGTAACATGTTTGTAAATGCCAGAATATTTAACCTTTAGATATGAGTTCAGGAGTCTGTTGAACTATACTCTTCTACATAAGTAAGAGGAAAACTGAAATTAATTTAAAAAAATTATAAATGCAAGCTGTAGGGAGAAGTGGGTGATTGAAGAAGGGCAAAAATAGACAATACACAAGTGAAGTCTGAACACGTGCAACAAAATTTCATTACAAAAATCAACTCTTTTCAGTTAGCAAGACAGACCACAAACTCTCATTTTTAATCTATGGATATCACTGTTGTAGCCTACAGGACTTTCATGAAAATTTAGATTAAATTTTGCAATTATATATATATATATATATATTTTACAGTTTTAGTATACTTATGGTTTGGGTTATTTGAATATATTTTTGAGAGTAGTATTTTTTCATGTGCTTCCCAGTTCTCCCCATTGTATTATTCTCAGTACTGTCTAGAGGGTGACAAAAAAGAAAGAAAAGCCTGCATTAGCTTCTTACTCTTGCTTTCTCTCACTTCTCCCTTTCCTTGGCTTGAAACAGTTATTATTTTCATGCACTTGTTCAGTTCCTCCAAATTGCTCTGTACAGTACATTGCTTCATCAAAACACAGCACAGAGCTCTGTGAGGATAATAAAAGAAGAAAATATGTCATGTTTTTTGCCTTCTTAGCTTCGAAACAGTAACTATTCCTATATATTTTGTCTTTTTCCCCCTCATCCAGCATTGAGCCCCAGTGTCCCGTATCACAGGGCCACGAGGGCAGGTCTGCAGAGAGGAGAAGCAGCATCCGCCGCAGAGGCTCATGGGACCCTGTGAGAGGCAGCGCCACAGTCCAGCAGATGCCTGCCTTCCTGCTTAGTCCTCCACAGAAAAGAGAAACTGTTCAGACCAATAGACGTGCTCCTTCCTTTCACCTCAATAGTAAATGTCATTCTGTCTCAAAACAGTAAGATGTGACACGTTCTCGGAAGACCTTCTTTGCTCAGGCAGCCATCTGCATTGCAGCCATCTGCCAGCTTCTCTTGCTTATTAGTCACATCCCTGAGGAACCAACTGTAGTGTCTACTAATCCTTAAAGGCCATGAGTTATTGTTGATCAAAATGTGAAAGGATGACAGTGAATTGATGATAGTCTCCATCTTTTTACTGCAAAATAAAAGGGGATGCTGAAAATGTGTCTTATTTTTATTAGCAGAAAAAGCCAAACAGGTGTGGACTCATACCTCAGCACACATAAATTTCTTACTCCCTGCTCTTCTATTTAGGTTATTTGGCTGAAGTTTAATATTTTGTGGCTTGAAATGATTAAGGATTTTCTTCTCTGGTTCCAATTTTTTCTACTTTGCTTATTTACAATATAACGGATATACACAAAGATGTGATTATTCAGACAAACCATTTCATCCTAATCACTTCTAAGTTTAGAGTGTAATCTTGTGGGAGTTTTAAAAAGAGCAGTATACAAAGAACACTGGCCCATTTGTCAGACAGCTTGACATCTAGACCAGACCTTACATTAACTGGGCCTAGGATTAGGTAGGTCGCTTGACTTGATTTACTTTTGAATTTGCAATTTGAAGTGAATATGCCTTTATAAAAACAACTAATGCATTTTCTTATGAAATATGAAATGAGTAAACATGATCATCAGTTCAGTCATTTGTTTATCCACCTACCCAAAGCCTCCTCTATCCAGCCAACTACCATCCATTCCTTCAGCAGACACTTAGCACTAGCATGTTCTAGGCACTGGATGTAAAACAACACGCAAAACAGAAAATAATAAGTCTTATCTCATGGAGCTTAAATTCTAGTAAAGCAGACAAATAGTTTATAAGTCACAGACCTGCAAAGTATGTCAGATGACCAGAAATATCATAGAAAGCAAGGACTTTCAAAACGCAAAGAGATAAGTGCCTGCTTAGGCAAGTGGAGGGGTCGGGGTTCGACCCCTGGCACCACATGCTGCACCAGCTCTCCCTCCCCCCAAGAGTGGGCATGGTGGCACATGTCTGTAATCTCAACACTGAAAAGGGTGAAAACAGGAGGATCACTATGAGTCCAAGCTGCATAGTGAGATCCTGCGCCAAAAACATACATTAAAAAAAGCAGAGTCATCCAAATACCTGGGAGCAAAGTGTTTTAATGATAACACAGTCAACACACTGCTCCTGAGAAACATATATATCTCAAAGAGTCATGAAAGACCCAGGAAGCCAATCTGGCTAGAGTGGCTTAAGAAAGTGCAAAAGACTAGGAATGAGAGGGATGAGACAGTCAGGCAGGTAAGGGGTGGTGAGAGCCAGATAACAGGAGGCTTTGTGGACCTCTGCAAGTGGACACACTTTTATTTTGATTGATATTAAAGAAGTATGGAAGATTTTCAGCGGAGGAGTAGCATGATCTAATTTAGGACTAGGCTTCCATGGAGAGAAGAAGCTGTATTGGGGAGGACAGAGAGGGTAGAAAAGGTAGAAGCCAAGAGACTAGCAGTCTACTGCTGTTTACTTGGGGAGGTGGTGAGAAGTTGGTTGAGATGGCGAGGAGTAACGAATGCTGATGTGCTTTGAAAATGGAATCAGCTAGCTTTGTTGACTGCTTAGAAAGGAGAATGATAGAAGTGGAGGATGAATATAGGACTGAACTGAGGAATTGGAACAATGAATTTCATCTATTGAGATGGGGTGGGGTGAATAGTGGGAGTTGCAGGGAACATAGGAGGCTGATGCCACTGCAAAGTCTGAGATGTATGTATCTTATGCAGAGAAGAGCACCCATCTAGAAAATAAAACAACACTTAGCTGTTGGTGATTGAAAGAAGAGTAGAGGACTGGATGGACTCAGGCTGGTTTTTTTTGTTTTGTTTTGGTATACTGTGTATCGTTATCCTCAGCATCTTACAGAGAGACATTGTGAAGACAGGTAGTCACAACAGGTGGTCTCTGCTGGACTGCAGGAATACTGTTGTTTCTACCCAAAGCAACCACTTGAGTCACACATTCTTTCTGTGTCACTCAAACTTTGAATCACTTATTCAGTCTTCAGATAAGGCATGGTGCTTTATGGGACAAGATTTGACGAGGCTTTCACTTTCCTGCACATAGTTGCAAACCACCCTTGGATAGATATCTGATTATATACTTCTTTGAAAATAATCTCAGGTGAAAACAAATTCTTCTGCTGACATAGCTGACCTTCTTTCTTTCATATAGTTCATGCTCTGTCATTTTGTTGGAAGCAAGATATTGTGCAGGTTAACCTATGTTTTCATCAGCATCTTATCTAACATAGATAAGAAATCATAATACATCATATATAATTATGTAGGGACTTCATAAAATGTTCTGTGACTTTTCAGAACAATGTATTTTCTAAAATTAATTTTAAAGGAAATTTAAAAAAAATCAAGAATAACTTTAAGGTAATTTAAGGACAATATCTAAGACTAACAAATTTCTCTAACAAATAATTTGTGTTTTCTTGCATATACTTAAGCATGACCTATGGACTACTATGTGTTCTATTTTAGAAAATGACCCATGTGTTGCTGAAAAAGTGTGTATTCAGCTGTGGTTGGGTGAAACACTCTGTATATGTCCACCAGGTCCATTTGTTCCAAGCTCTGGTTTAGTTTTGCTGCTTCTTTGCTAATTTTTTGTCTTCTTGACCTATCTTTTTGGAATAAGAGAGCTTCAATGTCTCCTGTTAAGATTGTGGTCTTGGATATTAGACTTTTTATGTCCATTAAGATTTGTCTTATATAGTTGGGTGCTCCTGTGTTTGATGCATAGATATCTGTGAGTATTACTTCTTCCCCTTGAATTTTTCCCCTAACCAGTATATAGTGGCCTTCTTTATTTTATTTGATCATTCTTGGTTTGAAGTTCACACTGTCTGAGGTGCTGGGGCATGTAGTATTGTTTTCTATCCTTTGACTTTCAGCCTATGAATGTCTTTTTAAGCTAAGTGTGTTTCTTGTATATAGCATATTGTTGGATTTTGATTTCTAATCCACTGTGCCAGTCTATTTCTCGTAATTGGTGAAGTGAGTCCATTTATATTTATGATTATAATTGAGATGTGTTGACTTACAATTGACATGTTATTTACCTGCTGTTGTTGACTTGTTTTTGTCCTGTGTTTAATTGTTTGCCTTATTTAGTGGCTTCCTTTTGTTCTCATTTGTGGAGTTCTGATCATTTTGGTCCCTCTCTAGAACATCTTTCAGTAGTCTGTGTAGAGTTGGCTTTGTCATCATGAAATTCTTTAGTTGTTCTTTGTCATGAAAGTATTTCACTTCTCCATCAAACTTGAAAGAGAGTTTTGCAGGGTATAGTAGTTGGGCTGGAATTTGTTTTTATAGAGAACTTGAAGTACTCTGCTCCATGCTCTTCTTACTTTCATGGTTTGTGAAGAGAATTCTGCCATTATTCTGATGGGTTTTCCTTTAAATGTGATCTGTTTCTTTTGTCTAGTGGCTTTCAGTGTATTATTCTTGTGCTGGATTTCTGGGATCTTGACTATTATATGTCTTGGTGTACTTTTAATTGAGTTGAAGTTATTTGGCATTCTGTATGCTTCAGTTACCTGAATGTCAGGTTGTTTCCTCTTATTTGGGAAGTTTTCTGCTATTTTTTCTGCCCGTATTCATTTTATATCATTTGTATTGACTCCCTCTTTCTCACTGATGCTTATTAGTGTCATGTTGTTCATCTTTCCACCAGCTTGCAGGTGATGAATTATTTTTTCCTGCATCCTAGTTGTTTTTAAGAAATACTTTCTTACCTTTTCAGTAGCTGCAGCAGCATCTTCAAGATCTGAAACTCTATCTTCACTTTCACTCAAATGGTTTTGCAAGCTTGTGATTGAAATTTTAATTTCCTCTATATCTCTTTGACTCTGTTTCATGAAATCTGTTTCTTTCCTGTATTTCTCATTCAAGGAATCTGTCACTTTTCTAATCTCCTCTATTTTTTTTTTCTTGAGAAGTTAGTAATTCTTTTACTTCAGAGATTATTTCTGATCTGATTTCCTCTATAAGTTTCTGTATTTGATTTTTTACTTCAGACACTATTAACTCAGTTTTTTTTTATTTCAGAGATTAATTCTGATCTGAGTTCCTTTATACCTTTCTGCAGTTTTTTGTTTCTTTTATACTCTATTGATTCAGACATTTCAACTGTGTGATTCCCCATTTCTTCTGTGCTAGTGTCCTCTGCACTGGTTATGGGTGGGCTCGAGGCCTGAGATTGCCTTTTGCTCCTTCTCTTTTTCATTTGATATAGCACTGTCCTCTGACCTTTGGAGTAGAGCTTTGCTGCAGTTAAATTCAGGTGCAGATCTACTAAGTTTGAGTTCATCAAGTTGTGCCTGGCTTGGGTCTGGCTGCTGTGCTCAGCTCCTTCCTGCTGCAGCCCTTGGAAGTGAACCTGTTGTGCCCCTCTGGCAAGATGTTCTGCTCCTGGATTACCTGAGTGGATCTGATGCCTAGTCTCTTCAGGGATTTCAGATGCAGAGTTTCAACCCAGGTCTGTAGGGGTCCCGAGAGTGAGGTGGAAGTTCTTACTCACACAGTGGGCCTGGGCTGGCTCAGGAAGGGGGGAGGGGCCCCAACAGTGTGGTGGCAGTTCTTACTCTCAAAGCAGCCATGTGCTTGGTCCGGAGAGGTCCAGCTGGTACAGGGAAGCTTGGAACTTCCACACACACACTCACTAGGCCTGTGCTTGGGCTGGATCTCCAGACCCACTCTTAAGGAAGCTTGAGCCAGAAAAAAAAAAAAAAAAAAAAAAAAAAAACTTGTCAAGAATTACCCTTACCAATGTGATCAATGATGTATAGTGTCCCTAAGGAGAGTCACATGGAGAGAAAACATTCTCTCAGGCTTGCACATAGAGCAAATTGGTCAAGCAATGGCTATAACTCATCCGTATGGCTGACACCAACAAAGTGAGGTATAGGGTTACAGGATAAACCTTGAGGGGACTTGACTGACCTCATCAGACACAAAAGTTACGTTTTTGTTATATAGGTCTTGCTTTATCTCTGTCTTAACCATCTAGCAGAAATGTATAAAAATGAAGTATATAACCTGGG
>PVKA01006394.1:0-83921 GCA_004027165.1 Ctenomys sociabilis
TCATGATTTTTTCTTTCTACAACCCTTCCTTTGTCTACACCTGTCAAAAGTGGGCACTCCATTGACATTCAACTACCTTAGGTGCTTGAACTCGACACCACAATCCAACACAGTCCAGAATTCTGCAACCATAGGGAGTTATTCAAAGAAATTGTCGACCATATCCATTTACAGCTCAGCTTAATATTATGGGCTCATGATGTATACTTCATTTTTATACTTTTATACTTTTCTGCTGGATGGTTAAGACCTTGATTTTAAGTCCCAACAGCTACTGTTGAAAGAAGAATGCCTATATATCTTGTTTGCAATTTTCTAAATGAAAAACAGGTCTTAATTTTATTATGTGAGTTATATAGAAGGGCTCTGTTGTTTTTGAGATTTCAACGTCGAGATGAATCACAGCGATGAAACTAAAAGTGTAACCTGAGAATAAAAGTTGACCAAAGTCCCCATTTCAAGCTCCTTCCCAGAGCCTGAGCATTTCCACTGCAGACGTAAATGCTCAGTCACACCTCAGCAGACACTTGCAACATTATTGTTCCTACATGATCAGGTGCTTAGCCGCTCTAGCTGCAGCCGATTCTTTTCTCAAAAACAAAAGCAAACCCTAGTTGTTATCACTAGTGATCAGCAAGAGACAAAATTTAGAGCTCCAGCTAAATCAACTCAAATCTTGTCTTTATTTTTTAATATATTTGCTCCATTATAAGAGAAAATAGGAAATAGGTTCCTTCAATCAGGGAAAAGCAAAAAGCATGACAACTTTGGATTCTTTTGTAGCTCTTTTAGCTTCTGCATTTGAGAGTTGTTTAGTTGTAGTTTCCTTCAAAAGAGGTAACAGAAAGATAGCTGTCCTTTATATATTTCAAATCACTTTAAAAATTAATGACTGACAAATGAAAATTTCCTGATAACATGAGAAAAAACGAAGGTGAACTGTTTGATTCCAGATTGAGTGATGCAGTGCAGATAGCTCAGGTAGATCTGTGGTGAAGGCGCAAGGACTCCTTTCCATTTCCACATAACTGATCTCCTTATTAGTATTCTTTATATGTCTTTTTACCATGGTATATCTTTTAAAGTTTCTTATACAGCAGAAATCATAGGATATCTAAATTTCTGTGTCTAACATTTCACTTAGCATAATTGTCTCCAGGGCTATCTATTTTCCTACAAATAACACAAATTTGTTTTTCTTCATGATAGAGTAGTATATCATTCCACATAAATATCACATTTTCTTTATTCTCCCAAATGTGGTGCTGGGGGGAAGCAAGGGGAAGCAAAAGTCAAAAGAATTAGGGTGTGTTATGGACCTGGACCCACTACCAGAGACATGAATACTAATATAAAATTTTTCCAATTTTTTCTTTCTGGGAAATTTGATTTTAAAATATATTTTTCATTTTTTTTTCTTTTGGTGGAACCAAGGATTGAACTCTGGCCCTTGTGCTTGTCAGGGAAGCACATATTCCACTGAGCCATCTCCTCAGTCCCTAAAATATATTTTTCATGCACACTTTTAGACTGTGCAAAACATAGAAAATAGATTATGTCAGAAGTACATTAACTGTAAAGCATCTCACTGCCCTGAAGTCACCTTGATTCCAAAAGCGACATTCACCATTAACCTCTTCACCTTTCCCATGTACTTCCCCATCACCACTGCCTTAAATACACAAAACTGTCTAACTTGGTCCATGGTAAGTAACCTGCAAATGACCCATAGGTTTAGTAATTCTGCATTCAGGTGAATTTTCCTGTGAAGCAACCTACGTGGAGCCTGCTGTGTTTAGTGTCCTCATGCAGAGGCTGGGGTCACAGGCTCTGTCATCATCAGGTTGACAGCCAGGCAGCCTCTGCCCCACCTGTGAGCATGCCTGTGCACCCCACACGGTCACACAGCAGCACACCAAGCATTCCAGACCAGATTAATTTGAACAGAAACCCTAAATAATTTTAATGCAAATAACCCAACAAGTTAGTCTGACTCTATCCATGGCCCCCCTTGGAAGAATTACAGTACTTCATAAAAATGTTGTAAAATGCTCAAATTACAGTTCCTTCAACAAGTTACAAATTCAGTCCCAATAATTGTTTCTTGGATGTCTTAGCTAATTTGGCTGATGGCAAGCACCAAATGAAGGCTGGCTCTATATATGAGGAAGATGGATGCACAAGTTTTACCAACATCATCAACTCTGCACCTTCCCAAGTGCATGTCACACAGCAGGGAAGAGGCCTACGTCATGTCCCCTGGAACCGCAGGGTCACAGATGAATGTGGGCCCTGAAAGTTAGGCACTGGGGCAGCCAGACAGCAAAACCATGAAGCTAAGTTTGTGTTGTATGGATACTTGCAGCTGTGAGGATTTTTTGTGAAGGGAATTCATACATTGTTTGGGTGTTAGGTTGTGAGATGTTTAGCTTGTTTCCATTTTATCTAACTAAAAATTTTATTAGTACACATTTGCAGCACATGCAGTTTGTAATCATCTTGGGGAGTAGGCACCAAACTGCCCAAACCACTCTTTGTTTCTTTTTAAAATCCTCTTCCCTTCCGTTCTTCTCTACTCTAATTCCCCTATTCAACTTTTCATTCCTGTTTACATTATTAATTGTAGCTCATGTTATAGCCCATAATGTTCACATTTATTGCAGTTATTAGGTTGCTCTTCATTACATGTATTTATGGTACTTATTCCCCTCTCCTCCTCTTTACCTTACTTGTTTCTCTCACTGTCTTCTCTATTGTAAGAGATTCATCCCTTGTCTCCCTGTATGCATCCTTTATTATTAACTCTTTGTCCTTTGTCTAATTCAACTTCAAGATACCGTGAAGGTGTTTAAGCCACGTGTCTGACTTAACTCACTCAACATTGTATTTTTCCCAGTGTATCAAATTTCCTACAAATGGTTCCAATTGTCATTCTTTATAACCAAGTAATATTCCATTATACAGAGATGCCTCATTTGCTTTATCCAATCATCTGTTGGTGGGTATACAGCTACTTCTGGAACTTAGCAGTTCTGAGTTTCAATGCTATAACCATTGGTAGGCTTGTACCCTATACTATTATGTCTTAATATCGTTGAAGAAGATACCTACAAGGGGGATAGAAAGGTCAAATGGAATTTCTTTTTTAAGCCTTTTCAGTTAATTTATTATTTGCCACCTGAGTAGCAAGCACCTTTTGTCAGATGAGTACTTACTTCGTGGCTTTTAAGGCACACTCAATGTGTGCTTTACATTTCCATGGAAGCAAAATTTTACAGTTCTATGTAATCAGAATTTAGTAGGATAATCGGTTTTGAAACTGTCTCATTGCTATTCATTTCTCAATAAAATTAAATAAAAAAAAGAACTCAGTATGAGTCTGAAGATATGTGACATCCAGTTATTGATCTTAATTTTAATCATTTGTATCCAAATAACATAAAACTTATTTCATTTTGTATGAAGTGTTTTGCATAAAATACAATTATTTTTATTTTATTTTATTTTGAGAGACAAATATAAATGACACTTTCAAAGCTAATTAATAGGAGAATTTCAATAATTAATACTTTTTACATTGTTATCTTCCTTGTGTTTATCCATAGTATAAGAAGCAGACAGGGTCTCCTGTCCAAACACTATTCCTACAGATCTTTCTTCTCATAGAATTAAGTGGAGGTAGCTGCGTATCTATTCTAAATAGTCTGTGTATACAAATATAAAATGTTTAGGTTGTTTCTTTGTTTAGTCCTGTCAGACATGAGCATTCTACTGGCATTCACTTATTATAGGTACTTGAATTCAGCAACACACTTTAACACAGTACAGCAGTCCACAGTAATAGTGGGTTATCCCCTGACTACAGCCTTTTACAGCTCAGCATATTAATATGACTTTACTTCATATACCTGGTTTTTATACTTTTCTGCTGGATGGTTAAGACCAAAATGAAGCAAGACCTATATTACAGGAAATGTAACTTTTGTGTCTGATAAGGTCAGTCAAGTCCCCTCAGGATTTATCCTGTAACCCTGTACTACACTTTGTAGATCCTTTGTCAGTTTCAGCCATGTGGATGAGTCAATTCATTGCTTAACCAATATGCTCTGTGTGAAAGCCTGAGAGAATGTTTTCTCTCTGTGTGACTCTACATCATTGATCTCATTCCTCTGTGGCTCCATAATGTCCTTGATTAGAAAATTTGGGGCACAACTGAGTTACATGATGTTACATATAGGTTCTCCCATGTCCTGAGTCTTCACTGACCATGAAAGGCTAGGGACAAAATGTTAGCTGACCTTGCAGCCCTTGTTTTTCTCCAATTTTTGACCTGCAAACAGGTTGCTAACCCTCCAGAAGAGAAGCTTATTATTACCCTGTAATATATGCAGATCCATTTACCCTATCTATCTAAATATCAAACATCTTAGGCATAACATGGAGCAGGTATTTTCCACCAAGTAACGATTTATTGAACTTCATTTCCTTGCAGAATATGAAGAAAAGAAATTTTTTTATAAAATAGGAATATATGCATATTTCTACACAAGAAATTTAGAAATCTATCCATATACAGCATTGTAGCAGGACAGTCATGTAACATTTTTTTCTTGTGTGTTTTTTTCATTTATTATCCATAAAAAATTAAACAAATACAATAAAAAATTACTTCTGAGACAGTATGGTAATAAATGGTGTATCATGACAGGAAGTATGTATTTAGCAGACCAGAATGACAGACATTCCAAGTGTGACCCTTCTATTAAACATTGCTATCTTCAGTGCAGTTGCTTGATTCACACGCACCAGCATGTATAGATACTCAGGTTGAGAATCGTACCAGTTAACTGCTAGTTTCAAAAACCTGCTAATGTTTCTCAGATCATTGGCTTGCCAATTTTGTGCACACAAATGTATGGTTTTGTCCCTGCCATGTTTCCAAGCTTTTCTCCTTACCCTCTCCTCATTGTTCAGTCGTCAACTTCTCACTTTCCTTTTAATTGTGTTATACCATTCTATTTGTAACTCTTCTTTTGAGCACTTATATTAGAGAGTATATGATATTTACATATGTGGGTTTGGTTTATTTCGCTCATAAGTATACTTTCAAGTGGCATCCACTCAGATAAGAAGGCTTCAAATTTATCATTCTTTATAGCTGAGTAATACTCATTTATCTGAAAATACCACATCTTTTTCAACCATTCCTCATGTGATGGGTATCTTGGTTGTTTCCTAGATTTGGATATCACAAATTGTGCAGCTATAAACATAGGTACACATATATCACTATGATATGATGTTTTCAGTTCCTCCAGGAAAATTCCCAGTAGGGAGATAGCTGGCTTGAATGGGATTTCCAGTCCTAGTTTGTTTAAGGAGGCTCCACACTGATTTACACAATGGTTGTATCAGTCTATATTCCAACAGGCAGTGAAGAAGTGTTCCCTTTTCCCCAGAATCTCTCCAACATTTCTTGTTGCCTCCTGCCTTGTCTTTGTTAGCCAGGATTGTCTTTGCTACTCTAGTTGTTTAATGATTCCAAATAAATTTTGGAAATGATTTTTTGGTCTGGGAGGTATATTGGTGACAGTGGTGGCAGTTTAATAGGGATTGAATTAGTCTGTACAACAATTTTGGAAGTATGGCCATCTTCATGATGTTGGTTCTTCCTGTCTAGCACCAGGGAATATCTTTCCATTTTCTGAAATCCTTTGTGATCTCTTTTCTTAGAGTGCTGTAATTTTCCATGAAAAGGTTTTTGACTTCTTTGGTTAAGTGAATTTCTAGGCACTTCATTTTCTGTGGTGCTTTTGTAAAAGGTATTTTTTTTTCGTTAATTTCCCTCTTAGTTTGTTTGTTATCTGTGTAGAGGAATGCTATTGACTTTTGAGTACTGACTTTGTATCCTGATATGCTACTGAATTTGTGTATCAATTCTAGTAGCTTCTTGGTGGAGTTTTGGGTCTTCTACGTAAAGTATCATGTCATCTGTTAATAGTGATAATTTAACTTATTCTTTACCTATTCTTATATTCTTTATTTTTCCCTCATGTCTAATAGCTGTTGCTATTGATTCCAAAACTATATTGAATAGGAGGGGAGATAGAGGACATCCTTCTCTTGTACCAAGTCTGAGAGTAAAAGACTTCAATTTTTCTCTATTTAGAATTATATTAGCCATTGTATTGTCATACATGGCTTTTATAAGATTGAAGTGGAGGCCTTCTATTGCAATTTTCTGTAGGGTTTTGAACATGAATGAGTGTTGGACTTTGTCAAAAGCCTTTTCTGCATCAATTGAGATGATCATGTGGTTTTTGGATTTCAGTCTATTAATATAGTGTATTACATTTATAGCTTTGTGAATATTGAACAATCTTTGCATCACTGGGATGAATCTTACCTGGTCATGGTGTATGATCTTCATGATTTGCTATATTCCATTTAGTAGGATTTTATTCAGGATTTTTGCATCTATGTTCATGAGAGAGATAGGCCTGTAGTTCTCTTTTTTTGTTGCGTCTTTCCTTGATTTTGGAATCAGTATAATACTTGCCTCCAGAAACAATTTTGGGAGGACTGCTTCCTTTTCAATTTTATTGAAGGGTTTGAAGTGTGTAGGTATAATATCTTCTATAAATTCCCTGTAGAATTCTCCTGTGAGTCCATCAGGATGTGGACATTTCTTTGTCAGCAGACTTTTTATTACATTTTGTATTTCATTGGCTGTTATTAGGTTGAGAGCCATTATAACTTCTTGATTCAGTTTCTATAATTTGTACCTTTTGAGGAATCTGTCCAGTTTGTGTGTGTCTTCTATTCTGTGAGCATAAAGATTCTCAAAGTAGCTATTGACAGTCTTCCGAATTTCTACTTGGTCTGGGGTGATTACACACTTTTCATTAATTATTGCTTGTATTAGAAATTTTCTTTCCTCTTCTTGATGAGGTTAGTTAGTGGTTTATCGATGTTTTTTAGTATTTCAAAGAACCAGCTTTTTGATTCGTTGATTTTTGGAGCTGTTTTCTTTATCTCAATTGAATTAATTTCTGCTCTAATCTTTATGATTTCTTCCCATCTTTGGGCTGTGGTTTTGGTTTGCTCTTCCTTTTCTAGAAGTCAGTGGTGCAACAGTAGGGTGTTTATTTGTTCCTCTTGGAACAACTTTCAGTAGTCTGTGTTGGGTTGGCTTTGTCGTCATGAAATTCTTCAGTTGTTCTTCATCATGGAAGTATTTCACTTCTCCATCAAATTTGAAAGAGAGTTTTTCAGGTATAGTATTCTGGGCTGGAATTTTTTTTCAAAGAGGACTTGAAGACTATACTCCATGCTCTCCTTGTATTCATGGTTTGTGAAGAGAAGTCAGCCGTAGTTCTGTTGGATTTTTTCCTTTGAATGTGATCTGCTTCTTTTCCTCAGTGGATTTCAATATATTATTCTTGTGTGAAGTGTCTCTGATCTTGACTATTATATGTCTTGTTGTGTTTTTAGTTGAGCTGAAGTTATTTGGCATTCTGTATGCTTCAGTTACCTGAATGTCAGATTGTTTTCTCATATTTGGGAAGATTTCTGCTATTACTTCTGCCCATATTCTCTTTATATCATTTGTATCAACTTCATCTTTCTCATTGTGCCTATTAATATCACATTGTTTATGTTGGCGTCATCTTGCTGGAGATGGATTATTTTTTGCTGCATCTTAGTGTTTTTAAGAAATCCTTTCTTACCTTTTCATTATCTGTACCGGTGTCTTCAAGATCCAAACTATGTCTTCACTTTCACTCAAACTGTTTTGTAGACCTGTGTTTCAGATTCTAAGTTCCTCTCTTTCTCTTTGACTCTGCTTCATGTGACCTATTTCTTTCTTGTATTGCTCATTCAAGGAATCCCTCATATATCTAATCTCTTCTATTTTTTATCAAAGTCTTATTTAGAGATAATTATTAATTCATTTAGTGCAGAGATTTTTTCAGATTGGGTTTCCTCCATTTGTGTGGCTTTAATTCTTTACTTCAGATGCTATGAATTCAGAGATTACTTTTTTTAATTCAGAAATTAATTCTGCTCTGAATTGCTCTTTACCTTTCTGCTGTTGTTTCTTTGTTTGCAATGCTGTGAATTCATACATTTCATCTGAGTTGGTGTCTTCTGTACTTGCTCTTTCTGGGCATTGTGTTTCTGTATTAGATTCTTTACTTCAAATACTAAGAATTCAGAATTTTTTTTATTTCAGGAATTAATTCTGCTCTGAGTTCCTCTGTACCTTTCTGCTCTTGTTTCTTTACTTACAACGCTGTTAATTCATTCATTTCAGCTGAGCTAGTGTCCTTTGCACTCGTCGTGGGTGGACCTGAGCCCTGAGATTGCATTTAGCTCATTGTCTTTGTCATTTCATATAGCACTGACCTCTGTCCTTTGGTGTAGAGCTTTATTACAGTTATAACCTGAGCACCTAATGAGATTTGGGCACAGATCTATTAAGTTTGAGTTTATCCAGTTATTTCTGCCCTGGTTCTAGCTGTTGTGTTTGGCTCCTTCCTGCTGCAGCCCTTGGAAGTGAACCTGTTGTGACCCATGGAGCACAGTGAAACTGAAAGCTCTCCCCCACACTTGCCAGGCTGGGCTGGGCTGGATCAGGGGTCCAGAGAGAGTCTCGGGTGTTTTTGCTTGCTCGGCAGGCTTGGAGGTGGGGACTCCAGAGGGTTATAGGAGTTCTGGGGGCATAGTAGAGAGTCTCACTCACGTGGGTGCTTGAGTTTTGGTCTGAAGGTGTCCCGCTGGCTAAAAGGAATTCCTAATTGCAGTTTTTGATAAATCACCATACTAATTTCCACAATGATTGTAACAGTTTACATTCTTATCATCTTTGTAGGTTATTTTATTTATTTATTTTTACTTCAGTCTTACCAATATTTGTTATTGTTTGATTTCTTGATTTTCATTTTTCACAAGACAGAATCTTAGTGTTCTTTTACTTTGCATTTCTCTAATGGGCAGAGATGTTGAATATATTGTCATGTGTTTGTTTACTATTTGTACTCCTTCCTCCCGGGAAAATTATTTTAAATTATCTTGCCCATTTTTTAAATGCATGTAGTACAAAGTCTACAGTGTCTCACAACACAGATCAGACAGACTTCT
Organism: Ctenomys sociabilis; assembly: GCA_004027165.1. NCBI lineage: Eukaryota > Metazoa > Chordata > Mammalia > Rodentia > Ctenomyidae > Ctenomys > Ctenomys sociabilis. Next base: position 9,145 of record PVKA01006394.1, read on the forward strand.
AGTGATTCTCCTGTTTTCCACCTCACAAGTGCTGGGATTACAGGTGTGTGCCATCACGCCCAGTCTCATTCACCTTCTCAGGTCAACCTGGGTTGGGTGACAAGGCACACTGGGGATCAAATCCTGGGCCTTGCAACTCTCCAAGCAAGCATGTTAATGTGCTGAGCTGTCTGGCTGACCCCTATTCATTTCTTGATTGGGTCTTTGTAGCAGGTTTCTAACTGGTGGTCAACTTCTTATACCCAGCTGAATTAAACTAGTGTGGTGTAGGATGCACCAGGCCCATCTGAGGATCGTTGCTAGTAGCATAAAAGGCAGAACAGGAGAAGCTGCCAAAATGCTGTTAGGGATGCTGTTTGGAGATGCTGCTGGAGCTGTTGGAAGCTGCTAGTTCTCTTGTACGATTCTGCTGGAGGACCTTGTTGCATTGTCTTTCTTAATGAACTTTGGAGGAGCTTTTGTCCTCTTCTTGAGACTAAGTTCCTGGCTCTCAAAGGGAAGATGGTGCACTGCTCAGCCTCATGGAAAATCTTATCACACTGGCTTTCCTGATGGGAACTCAGTTTTCCTTATTGCTGGAGGAGCTCAGGACCTCAATGTTGCTGAGGATGGCTGTGGTACTTTGGAAGAGCTCTGTGCTTACTTTGAGCATTGCTTCCTAAGTCCAATTTGGATGTCAGCATGGGAGCACAGTTCCTTCATCCTGCTGTCATAGACTTCCTACCTTCCACCACTGAAAATTGGGCCTTTCCAGCACAGATCCAAGAAGTGGACCTACATGAGACACTGTTATGGGCTCTAGACCTCCAGCTGAAATTCTGGTCACATTATTATAGCTCTAGGTTTTTAGCTGGACTCCTGCAAGATATTAGGATCTAGGCCCTTAGCTGGAATCTTTATTATTTATGTGTGTGGATAGATTCCTGCACTTCTTGTATATTATTCTTTGGTCATTCATTATAAAATACTATTATAAAATGTGTCCCCAAGGCCAGAAAAATAGCTCAGTGGATTCAAATGACTGCAAGCAGGTGCAGGGGCCAGTGGTTCAATCCCTACTGTAGCAGTCATGCCCCCGTGGGTGTGCTGAGGCCGTAATTGAGACTAGGTGGCGAGTGCCTGTAACCCTAGCCATATATATATATATATATATATATATATATAATTTGTTAGATAGTACAAATTAGAATGAAAACAAAAATTGCAAGTTTACAGAATTTCACTTAAAAAGTAATATGAATTTCACAGTAACTGTAATCATAATGTTATCTTCTTATCAGCTATTTATATTACCAGATATATAAATGTAAACTTGGAAGAAGAAAGAAAATGAGAATGAAACATATAAGATATTTAGAAGAGAAAAGGTGAAAACATTAAACAAAGAAGATGAAACAAAGCATTAACTGCTTCTTTCCATAGAGGAGCAGAAATGCACAGTCCAGCTGTACAAACCATCCTGCTTACGTATAGATAAATCTCTTTCTTCCATTCCCTCTCCTGTCCTTCTCAATTCAGTAAATATTTCCTTTTCAATAAGTTTATTTTCTTTTCCCAGTACCTGCTATACCCTTCAGATTCCATTTTTCTGTTTCAGATTATCACACTGCGAGACACTACAATGTTTGCGGGTTTGATTTATTTCACTTAAGAGCATGTTCTCTGTTTTCATCCATTTACCCATAAAAGACACAATTCATCCTGTTTTATAGGTAAGTAATACTCCATTGTGTTAAATTACCACATCTTCTTTACCAGTACTTCAGCTCATGGGCATCTGGGTTGTTTCCAGAATTCAGCTATGACAAATTATGCTATTACAAACATGGGTATATATAAATTACGGTGGTATGAAATTTTCAGTAAATATCATCATTTGCAGAACACATGATTCTCTACTTAGAGGGACCCCCAAAACTTCATCAAGAGTCTTATAGATTTAATCACCAGATTTAGCAATGCAGCACGATAAAAAGTCAACATCTAAAATTCAGTTGAATTTTTGTACACAAACAATGAGCACACTGAGAGATAAATTAGGGAAATCACAACTTTCACAATAATATCCACAAAATGAAATACATAGGAATCAATCTCATAAAGGACATAAAATAGTTATACAGTGAAAATTACAGTACTCTGAGGAAAGACATTGAAGAGGATTTGAGAAAATAAAGAAATGTTCCATGTTCCTGGATAGAACGAAACTATGAAAATGGCCACACTTGCAAAATTGTCATACACATTCAATACAATCCTGTAAAATAACATTACTATACCTCACAGAGCTTGAGAAAAATTTACTCAAATTCATTTGGAACCAGAAGAGACCCAGAATATCAAAAACAATCCTGGGAAACAAAGGAAAGGCAGGAGATATAAAAATCCCTGACCAGAAATTGTACTGTAAAGCTATTTTGATAAAATCAGCACGGTTCTTGCATGGAGACAAACCTGAGGATCAAGGGAACAGATTAGAAGATGTAGACACAATGGCAAACACACACAGCTATCTCATCTTTGATAAAGTGGCCAAATATGCTCATTACAAGACACAGCCTTTTACATAAATGGTGCCAAAAAAACTGGCTTTGTACATGCCAAATGCTAAAAATAGACCCATGCCTATCACCTTGCACAAAGCTGTAGACAAAATAGAATAAAGTCTTAAATATTAAATCAGAAATACTAAATCTTTTGGCTTAGTATTTCTGGTTTAATATTAGGTAGAAAATTTAAAGATAAGTAGATAAGAGTTCATGAACAAAAATCAAACTGCATGGGAAATACTTCAAAGAATAAACAACTGGGATCTCATCTTTTTGAAAAGTTTTTGCACTTCAAAGCAAATCTCCAACAGAGTAAAAAGAAAACACACAAACTGGGAAAACATTATAGATGACTGTCCCTCTGACAAAGGCTTTCTAGAAAGAAAATATGAAGGATAAAAAAAAATATATATATCAGGTCTCCCAAATTCAAAGACCCATTCAAAAAATGGGTATCTGAGATAAATATACACTTCTCAGAGCAAGAAATACAAATGGCAAGTAAATATGCAAAAAAAATATTCTGCATCATGGTTATTTGAGAAAATGCAAATTAAAACTACATTGAGATTCCTTCTTACCCCAGAAAGAACGGCTAACATCAAGAAATTACACTGGAGGGCCTCTGGAGAAAAAGGAACACTTCTGCCCTGTTGGTGAGAGTTCAGACCGGTACAACCATTATGGAAATCAGTGTGCAGATTTCTTCAAAAGCTAGGGTTGGAGATCCCATTCAGCCAGGTGTTCCACTCCTGGATATTTTTCTAGAAGAACTGAAATCCCTGTACCATGCAATAGATTTTTTTAGTAATCTAAATTATTTGGCCAATGTTATCGTTTATGTCTAGTTTTCCCCCCAAAGCCTCATGTGATCTTGGGGAGGAATTCTAGAGTTTGTGATTAACTCATGATCTTTTGGGATTATGGATGTGAGTCGTTCTGAGATTATGGGTATGAGTATTACACCAAACAGAATGCAACTTAAAGGAGCCATTTTTGCCACTACACCTCCCATTTTCTCTCTGCTCTTTGCTGCTACCATGAAAAGTTGATCTCTACCATGTGCCACATTGCCTTGCAGCCAGCTGAGTATGGACTGAAACTTCCAGTAACTGTGAGCTAAATGAACCTTTCCTTCCTTCATTTCAGTGTCAGGTACTTGTCCCAGCTATGATAGAAGAGTAACTGAGACAGCCAAAATTATTTGGCAAACATTTCCCTCATTATTCATTACTAGGCTGTCTGTGTAAGTGATTATTGTTTTTGTTTCTTTGATTTGTTTTTATTCTGTCTCTCTGTCTCTGTTTCTGCCTCTCTCTCTCTCTCTCTCTTACTTTGAGTTCAATTTACATTTAGCTAAATGTTTAACTCTTAACCACAGCATTCATTTAGCTTTGACAAATATTTGTTAGGACATATTTCTATTATAACAAAATTTTTCTCAGGACCTTATTAAACCAAAAGGAAGAAATGATCTGATTTTTATTAACATAGTTTACTTTTTCATAATTTTGGATTTCAAATTAATGCATATATTGTAACTTTCTGGTTTTATTTTTGTGTCATAAGGTATCTGAGACTCATTTAGCTATCATATGTATACATATTTGCTCTTTCTTTTTAATATTAGATTGTAACTTAATATAGCACATTTATCCATTTTCTTGATCATAAACACTGGGATTACTTTTAGAGACTTTATTTTCTCATATTTTTGTTTCACATGAACTACTAAGAATAGAATTGCTGTAGTGAGTATGCTACATATAACTTTAACTAAAATTTTCTAAAGGAATTTCATTGTTCACAAATATGTATCTATCATATATACATATACACTATATTATATATGTATTATTTCTAAAATTATGTGATGTTTGAGGATTCACATTCTTTATAGTCTTTGCAATCTGGTTTTTAAAAGTTTTATTTATATCTTATAATGCATTTAACTTTTATTTTCCAGGTGAGTAATGATTTGTGACAATTTTTCATGTGATTATGGGACATTTCTATAACTTCTGTATCCTGAGCTTACTGAAATAAAATTTCCATTCTCTACTATATAAAATAAGATTGATCTTTTTATATATTCCAAAACAGAACTCATTGACTTATTCTAGGAGTTTTTTGTAAATTGTTCATAATTTCTAAGATTGCTAATGGAATCAGATTTTTTTTCTTTCTTTCAAACTCTTTACCTTATTTTTACTGTATTATTTTAATCGACACAACATTAACACAATGATAAACATAAATGGTGCGAGAATATATTGATTTATTGCTCTTATTATAGGGGAAACTGTTAGTTACAGGTTTTCTTTCTTTCTTTTTTTTTTTTTTTTTTAGTTACAGTTTTTCATAGAATCCATGGCCAAGTCTAAGATGTTTACTCATATTTCTTTTTTTCTAAAAGTTTGATTTTGTTTTTAATTCATAAATAATTGTTTTAGCTTGTGAAAGTATTTTCAGCATGTATTGGAATGACCCCATAGTATCTATCTGCTAGGCTTAACATGCTAAATTACAGTAACTGAGTTTCAGAAGCCAAACCTGTAATGCTTTCTTAACTCCATTTGCTCAGGGTGTATCATTATATTTACATAGTATTTATATCTCCTGTTACGCTTGCCTTTTATATTGTTTTGCTTCGGAGAAAAGTCACTTCAGGGTTGCCTGTAGTTAGAATCATTAAGTTGTGCTGAAAGAAATATTTCGCCGTCTCCTGTACCCACACAAACCACGTGTGGGAGGCTGTCCTGGTCCTTGTTTCAGGAGGGTTTAAGCATTGTTGCTCATCAGAGGCTGGAAGAAGAGGTAGCGAAGCATGAGCTCAGGGTAGGAGATATTTTAATTCTTCCCCTCATTTTTTGGAACTGTTTGTTCTTTTCAAACAAACAACTGCTGCTTCTAGTAGACACGAGCCTCTGTAGCTGCTTATGTTTATGGGAGTTTGCTTTTCCTTGATTCTTTGGTGTCTGTTAGTTGTACACTGAATTACTTGCATGCCGTGCTGCACAACAGCAATGTGCTCTTCACAGTCCCGTGGCTTATCCATCCAGATAATGTGAGGTAGGATCAAGGTGTTAGTGGTCCATGAAATCTAGGACCTCGTATGGCAGATTTAAAACTTTAAGAGTAATAAATGACCAGTGTTTAGAATTATCTGGAAATTTGATGACTATGTATTTTTTTCTTTATGCTAGAGATCTGTGGAAAATTTAGGTTTACACTGGAGCAGTATCCTGAAGGTTTCCAAATAGCTTGGGCTTCTGCACACTGCTGCTGGACACGGATGTAAGTGTTCTGTTGAGAGACACAGCCTACTAGATAGACAGAAGGATGGTGAAAGAAAACAGAAAACAAATGCACTTAGAAAAGAGCCCTAAGGGGTGGGGATTTGGCTCAACAGTAGAGTGCTTGCCTAGCAAGTGGAAGCCTTGGGTTTGGTCCTCAGTATCAAGAACAAAAACAAAAACAACACCCCCCCCCAAAGAAGAGACCTCAGCTACATAGAAACATGCTTGAGTTTATACTCCAGCTAAGAAGGCTTTCTTTCACTTATAATTAAGACAACAATCAGAAAGTTTTGTCAAGCTTTAGGAATTGTTGGAAGAAATTCTAATTGTCAATCGGGTAGTAGGAAGATTGATTTGCATTGCCCTATTATTATGTCCAAAGTTCCCAAACTAAACTTGTGATTTTTAATGTCTCCTGCAACATACATTTGAAATATGTTCATTCAGACTATTTTCTGTAGCACAAGAAAGCTCACTGTTCAATTACTGTCAAAAAATAATTATTTTCAGCATATTAAAATATTCACATTGGCATAGTGAGACCCTGTCTCAAAAAAAAAAAAAAAAAAAAAAAAAAAAAAAAAAAAAAAAAAAAAAAAAAAAAAAAAAAAAAAAAAAATATTCACATTTATAAATTTTAATTTGTAACTCTCTTATTTATTAATTTGAGCTGCTGAGTTGTTGCTCGAATTAGATAGGAAGCAATATAATACATGTTTCTCATTGAATTTGCAATGCCTAAGGAAAATATTCAGGAAAACTACTAACACCACATTTCCTTCAATATTATTTTGTAGTTCTTGAAAGTGCAACAAAAAAGAAGTGTGAAAATATTACAAAATACTAGACAAAGTTACATGTACCTTAACTAACATGATCAAATAATTCTAGATCCTAATACATAATTCTAAGTTATCTCAAAATTTATATACAAAGTTACATAACATCCCAGAATCCCCTGCTTATAGATTATGAAATGAGTACATCAAAGAGATGTACATAAAAATGAAATAAGAAAAGAAGAAAAGAAATTTTGAATGAACTAGGAAAATATATTAAATCATATATTTCTCTTTCAGCAGTAGTTGCCAATTTCGTGAGATTCTTAAGCCCCTCAAATTTGCCTGTGACAGTCAGAGTCAACTTCTTAGAAACTCCTAATAATGTCTATATTCTTGTTTCCTCTCATGAATCACAAATATCCTTCATGGCATGTAGAATGAGGAACCCTTTCTAAGAATGTTCAACATACTTCATCCAATTTTATCAAAGGCATCACTGTCTGATGTATATTGCACATGTTTGCAATATATTGATTGGTTCTACATCTTTATTAGTGATGGATAAATGAAGAAAAAGTGATATACATACATATACAACAGAACGCTTTCAACCTAAAGGAGGAAGGAAATTGTACCATCTCTGAAAGCTTGAGGGGCCTGAGAAATAGTTCAGGTGACTAAAGCATCTGCTTAGGTGAACTTAGGCAAGTGCCAGCACCACACGCCATGCTGGCTTTTCCACCAAGGCAGGTTGAGCTGGCCACAGAGTCCAGCTTACTGGAATAGGCCTGTAATCTCAGTGCTAGGGAGGCTAAAAACAGGAGGATCACTATGAGTCCAAGCTGTATAGTGAGACCCTGCAACAACTAAATACATTTAAACAATGAAACAAAATTAAAAAAAGAAATCTTGAATGAACTAGGAAAATATATTAAATCATATATTTCTCCTTCAGCAGTAGTTGCCTATTGCATGAGATTCTTCAACCCCTCTGACTTGTCTGTGACAGTCAGAATCAATTCTTATAAACTCCTAATAATGTCTGTATGCTTGTTTCCTCTCATGAATCACAAATATCTTTCATGGCATGTGTAATGATGAACCCTTTCTGAAAATGTTCAACATACTTCGTCCTATTTTATCAAAGGCATCATAGCCTTACAAATTGTCTTTCTTAAATGTAAGACTTGATGTAAGTCTTACAAGACAGTGCAAAGTACACCTGAATCATCAGGTGCTGAGTCGGCACTGTGCTCAGAGGCGTGCAAGCATAATCCCGCTGGACATCCCCGTGGGGCTCTTGCTGAGCAGGAGCACTATAAGTGAAGAGTAATATTTTGTAAGAAAACTTTTTTAACTGTATCAACAGTGGGCTTAAAATATTCAGTAAACTACATTATAAACAGATGTGCTGTCATCCAGACTTTGTTAGTCCATTTATAGACCACAGACAGAGGAGATTTTGTGTTACTCTGAAGGCATTTGGATTTTCAGACTCCTAAATCATCAGTGGCATAAACTTAGCCACCAGATACAATATTTCCTAATAAGAAATTCAGCCTGTCTTTTGAAGCTTTGGAACCAAGTGTCCAAACTCTCTTTGTTCTTTAATTTTTAAAATATGTATTAAAGTATGAAACATCTTGCTATTAATTCCTCCCCAAATACTCCCGCTTGTTTTAGACATGCTAATATTATTCTTGCCACTTTCAGTGACAGTTCTACAAGTTCTTCTTCAGGTCTTCCATTGTAGGGTTGTGCCAGCGTTATGTCCTGAAACAATTCAACTTTGCACGGTTACTTGGGCTTTGGAGAAGAGCCAAGGGTCGCTTTCTCAGAGATCCACCGATGAGGTGGGCAAAGGATTCCTGTAATGTTTTGCATACCTGCCTTTCTGTTGAATGGCATTAGGTAGTAGCTTTCACTGTGTGTGTGCTTGTGTGTGTTTCAAGCTATAAATTTCTAGATGGCATCTTCTTTCAATAAAAGACTATTTTGTTGATACTTAAGGGTTTTTTTGTATAGCCATATTAAGTCATCTGAGTAAATGGTTGTCACCTCTATTTCAGGAGTTGCTGCTTCTCCTTCCTCGTGTTATGATGTGGATCCTTCACAAAACCTCATGAGCCAACTTCTGCCAGCTGCAGATTTCTGCAGATTCTTTACCTCTTGCAGTTTTCACAGAAATGAATAGACATAGACCACTGTTTTAGAGTAGGCTTTACTTTAAGGACAGGTGGATCATTTGGCTGTCCTTCCCACAAATTCCAGTCACCTCAGTCTTTCCAGAGATCATTCTGTCCCTCTCAAGCAGAGAATACCAAATTCCTTCAGAACCGCTATTCTAACATTAGGTAGAAAACCTGTGTGGTTTTAAGGTTCTTCTCTCTTGTGTTATCCCTAAGAGATCTTGGCTCTCATTTTTCTTTCCATTTTGTGTTTAATTTCATATAAAATTTCTAATAAAATATTCTTATGATTGGTGCTAAATAATTTATGATAAAATTGTTGAATAAATAACATTGTAAATCTTTCCAAAGTATATGTGAAAATGGTAAATATTTTTACAATACAAACCATTTTTTACCTAGGTAAAATTATAATATATCTAACAGAAAAGAGGCAAAATTTCTTTTATACAATTTATACTTTTTAAATTGTGAAAACACAAAAAGAAGTAATTTTTTGAGGTACAAAAAATTAAGGTACAAATTTAAAACAACCTCCTAAAATCAGATCAGAAACTAAATAAGTGTGAATAAAATTAAAACATTTAGGGTTTTTGAGGATATGGAAATAGGCATAGATATGTTACATAGACAAATATATATAAATACAACTTATGACAGTGTATATTTCTGCAATTTTTAAAGAATAAATGGGTAATGTCTTATAATATCAATTGTATAAATGTTCACATAATGATGACAAATTTATGATAATCTCTATTGGATACAATGGAAGAACAGACTAAGAATGGACTAAGGTATGAGTATAATAGCACAGATCTCAGTAGTGTTTATACTGATGCAAATTTTGAAACAATTTAAATTAATATCACACAAGCTACCATTTAAGAGACTGATGTCTGGTTAACATACAGCAATCTGAGGCAATTTACATTCAATGTTGGCTCAGGATTTATGACTAAGTCAGCTATGTTCCTGCATAATTTGATGCACTGAAGAAATATTGAATATCTACAAAGCTATTGTTTTTCCTTATGTAAGAGGATCATTAATGAAGCTGTGAGTGATAGAGAGCTATTTTTTTTCTAAATACCCATTTGCTTTGATTTACTGGTCAAGATCAAGTATCTACCTATGTATAAATAAAATTAAGTATATGTAAAATTAATGACTAGAATTTTGTACTGATGAAAATGAAAAACAAAATGCATAACATATTGAGAGAAACTCAATGTAAACAATTGACTATATCTTGATATGGTAAAGACAAGTAACTCTGAGTTACTTCTCATATATATGAACTGGGGATTGAACTCAAACCCTTGTGCTTGCCAGGGAAGCAATTATTCCACTGAGCCATTTCCCCAGCTCAGTAACTTCTTATATTACCCAAAGTTATCTATTATTGTGAAAATAAAAACAAATTTGTATAGAAATTTCTGCAGAAACTACCTAGACTGCCAAGGACCAAGTGACAGAATCTTGGAGAAATAGTTGTATGCTCTAAGAAATATTAGACTATTGCTAAAAAAGGAATAGAACACTTGTAAATTTGTAATTACAATATCCAAGCAACTAGGATTGGGACTTGGCTCTACATATGACAAAATTAACATTGTAAAAATATTGTTTTGATTTTTTTATAGTCACTATTCCTCAAATTCTAGTAAGATTTCCGTGTAATAAATAACACTCTTGTGATAAAAGTTTCCAAAATTTCAGCTTGGCTTCTTTAGTGAGAAGTGTATAGGATACAAGATGGTAGTGTTTCACAGTGAATCTGGCCTTACAATATAAATGCACATATGCACAAATAAATTTTAGCACATTAGTATTCACCTTTATCTTCCCAAAGGCAAGCCACACCTGCTAAATCAGTAATACCGGATGGTTAGTTATACTTTACTGGCTTGCTTAACTAGAGAGAGATAAAAAAGAAATTTGATCATGTAATTTTTCTGCTCCTTCTGCTGAGACTACCCAGACTGCGGAGGACATACAAGGGCAGCTGTGATTGCTTCTGCCAAGCAGAGCTCTCTACCCCAGCCCCCACCTGAGAAATCTTTCATTAAAGAATGGCCTGCTTATTATAAATCATTATTCCTGGTCATGCACTGTTAAAAGTAAGAATGACAGTTCATTCAAAATGATATAAAGCTTAGTGATTTGCAAAATCATAGCGAGACAACACATTGTTTTTCCACTGCCTTCAAGCCAATACTCTTGCACACCTTTCTACCTAAAAGTAAGGAAACAAAAATGTTACTCAGCTGAGATAAAGCTTGTTCAAGTTAAAGAATCTTTTCCACTCCCCAAGCTCATGAAGCTCTTCACTTACAGAGGATATAGGTCATATATTTTACAACTTCTTCCTCCTCCTCCTTCTCCTTCTCCTCCTTCTCTTCCTCCTTCTTCTTCTTTCTTCTTCTTCTTCTTTTTCCTATTTTTATTCTTATTCTTATTGTATTTGGTGCAGGGTGCACACGGTCTCACTACCCAGACCCTGTAGTGACTGGTAGTGATCTTCCTGTTTTCAGCTTCCCAAGCACTGGGATTACCAGCATGTGCCACCATGCTGATTTTGACTGCAGCCACCATGGAGCTCCCAGGGTTCCTGGGCAGGCATAGCAATTGGTTCCAGCGATCAAACATTTGCCCTTGCCAGGCAGGCAGTTAGACCACCAAACTCCCAGCTACAAAAATGAATTATTTATAACATTGTAGATCATGTTATCCAGATTCTGTTGGAGACTTATTTTTCTTTTCTCTGCTTCAATTAGGTAGAATGACAGGATTCACTGTTTTCATATACTCATACAACACTTTTGTTACATCTACTTTTGGCCAAAAAAAAATTTCCTGGTACTGAAAAAGAAAACCACTCTAAGTACAAAAATATGGACAAGATTAATTAATAATTGTTTTATTATAAATAAATTCTGTTTGTAGTTTCTTTTTTTGTTGTTGTTCTTGTTTTTTTTTTTTTTTTTTTTGCAGAAGCAGGGATTAAACTCAAGACCTTGTGCTTGCCAGGCAACCTCTTATTCTACTGAGCTATCTCCCCAGTCCCTGTTTATAGTTTTTAAGGAATGATGCACATTTACTGTCAAGCTTCCAATTCATCATTAATTTAAAAAGGCAATAGAAATGCTCTTATAATGTTGGAAGTGTGGTGAATACAATATTCACAAAATGATGTTATCATTATTAAAAATGGGATGGGGCGAGGGAGATCGCTCAGTAGAATAAGTACTTGCCTGTCAAATGCAGGGTCCTGAGCTAAAAAAAGGGGGGGGGGATTGATGGATATGATATGCCTCCTTATAACTCAGTGAGAAAACACACCATTTAATTCTTATTCTTTTTTTTTTTTTCCCTTTGGTATTTTAGGGGAGTGTCGATAGGGTGTTCAGAATCTCTCCATTAGATCGGATTTGTAGTGATCCACCTGTTTACAACCTCCCAAGAGCTAGGATTACTGGGGTGCACCACCATGCCCAGTCTCAATTGCCCTCTCAGTGCACCTTGGGGGTGGGGCTGGCACCACAGGACTGAGGATCTAACCCCTGGCTCCTGCACCTGCTTGCAGGAGATTTAATCCACTGAGCTATTTGGAAGGCCATAATTCGTATTCTTTATCATAGTGTATCAACTTATTTTAATACAATAAAATATAAGGATATATAGTATATAATAGTCTATATTCTACAAATGCTTAGAGTCTAATTCCATCATTATGAGTTGTAATTTTGGTACTTGGAATATAGCTCAATGGCACAAGCACCTGCATGGCAAGTGCAGGTTCCCGAGTTCAATTCCTGTTATGAAAAACAATTGTAATGTCTTGAGTAACTAAGGTGAAGGAATGGCTCCTGATTGAAGGCAAGTAAAGGGGCAGGACAACATCAGCTGTACTGCAGTGCAGAACTTAATGAGAGTTATTCGGAACAACTCTGAGATGTTTCTCTAAATTTGAGTGTTTAGTGTATATAGACTGTTAATATTCTCACTGTAAGATAGCTTGATGGTGATAACTCAGCTGTGATTTCATAAATTACTTTTTTCATGGGCAGTCACTCAGAATGCTGAGGTTCTTAAGCAGGTTGTGTGAACCCTAATCTAAAAGGTTTTCAATTTTTTATTAAACAGTTTCACAAAGGAACACATACACAGATACAAACTGGCAAAGCAAAGAGGGCAAAAGATAGCAAATTAAAGTTCAGCAATTCTTTGGGTTTTCCACTGCTGCAATTATGTCAAAGGACAGAATTTGAAAAGTAAATTATATAGTTATACAAATAAAACTGAATTTCTTCATCAAAATTTGTAGGACAATACTAAGGAGGTGTTTCATTCACTGAAATATTTTATTTTTCTGAGAAAATGTTTTGAATGTTATTTTAAATTTACTTTGGAGGGGCTGGAACAGATAGCTCAGCAAATTAAAGTACCTGCTTAGGTAGAGACAGGATCCAGGGCTTGATTCCCCCTTGTGCCATGCCAGCCCTGACCCCAGGGCAAGCTGAGATGGTGATTGAGCCTGGGCGTGGTAGCAAGCGCCTGTAATCTCAGATCTTGGGAGGCTGAAAACAGAAGGATGACTACAAGTCTGATCTGTGTAATGAGACCCTGCACTAAAAAAAAAAAAAAAAAGAAGAAAAGAGAAAAAGAAAAAAAATCACTTTGGAGTACTATTTTCTTTCAAAAGAAGGTGTTTTATGAATTACATCATATCACTGTAATGTGATAATGATGCACCCTACTCTAAAAAACAAGGTAAAAGAAACAGAACATTCATTTTCCCCTGAAAGTCTGAATCTTTATTTCTTTGGCTTTTTTCCATTATATGCATGTATTTTAGTTTTAAGCCTACGTGCTAAATGTGTTTTACTATCTTCATTTAAAATGTGAACTCTAAGGGCTAGGGAGATGGCTCAGTGAAATAAGTATTTCCCTGGCAAGCACAAGGGCCTGAGTTCAATCCCCAGTTCAGCAAAAATAAATAAATAAATAAATAAAATGTGAACTCTATGACATGTAGTGGGTCTTCATTGAAGGATATTCCTTGCCTACTGAGTTACATTCTTGTATTGAAGTTTCAGTCACCTACCTGTTATTTCAGCTACATAGTCCAAATGTAAACTATTTGTTTATAAGCCCGTGCTTATTATAAACACTTCCAAAGAGTTATACTATAATTGTTTAATAAGTTTCACCAAGTTTTACATGGAACAACTATTCTAAAATATGCTCACAAATAAAATGTTTTCATATACATAGCCTGTTTTTATTTTCTTATTTTTGTGTCTATATTCTGGTGCAATTTTACATGTCAAATGCATTTAATAAATAATCAGGGACCACTATAACTCAAGAGAATAAAAGAAGCAGATTTTCTCTTCCTTGAACTTACTTTTCACTGTGAGTAAAATGAATTATGAGAATGAATTTGTAATGTAAATTCAGGATCCAAGGAGATGCTTCAGTGGAATAACCGCTTCCCTGGCAAGCGCAAGGGCCTGAGTTCAATACGTGGTTCCAAAAAAAAAAAAAAAAAAAAAATGTAAATCTATAACTATAAACTTGCACTTCTTCAATATATGGATGATATTTAAAGCCAGGATAGGGCCAGCCAGATAGCTTGGCAGATTAAAGCAACTGCTTAGGCAGTCATGCCAGCCCTTGGAAGGCTAAAAATAGGAGAATCACTGAGTCGGATATTTGTAGTGACACCCTATAGAACTTGTCCTAAATACATAAAAAAACAAACATAAATAAAGCCAGGATACTAGATGATATTATAGAGAAATCAATGAAAAATAATTGATACAGCACAGAGACTGTTGAGAAGGTACAATTGAACTACAAAAAATTATTTGTAAGAAAAATATTTCTAAAAACAACAAATAAAAGATATAATACTAATTTGGAGTCTTGGGAAGAAAAAAGTCAAATGTATTTAGAAGGAATGAATTAGAAGATTTGAAATTGCTAATGACAGAGTCTATATTATAATCAAGCCAGGAAATAGCTCATAATTTGAGATCAGTGTCACCAGAAAAGAGACCAAATATTGAGTGGTCAGGAGTGCTGGAAAAGTGTGTTGTGTAGTGTAGTGTATCGAAAAGTGTATTTTAAAATCACTGATGTGACTGGGGAAATGGCTCAGTGGAATAAGTGCTTCTCTGGCAAGCACAAGGGCCTGAGTTCAGGTCCTTTGGTGATGTAGCCACCAAAATCCACTGTGATCAAAGACAGTTGGCAGGATGAAGCGTTTTCATCAGTTCCTTTTTCTATCATTGGAAACAATGTCCAACCCTAGCAGCTTAAAGAGGAGAGGTATAATTTGGTTCACTGTCTTCTTAATGAAAATCTGTACTACTGTGCTTTATATGCCCATTGTGTTACTCTTTGAGGCTGCTTGTATGTTATGTACTACCTTACTTTTTAATGAAGAGAGCTCCACATTTCAGCTAAAGGCTAAAACCCCACTACTTCCTGTGTTCTACTATCTTCCCTTCCCTCCTTCCTTCCCTCCCTTCCTTCCCTCCCTTCCTCCCTCCCTCCCTCCTCCTTCCTTTCTTCCTTCCATAGCATCATTTTAGACATCATTACATCCCTTAACACCTTTTCAGTCCTTTTGTCACTTATGATCTGTCCCTACCTGAATAATATTTGAAATAGGTGTTAACTCCCACTTTATCTTTAAACTCAAATTTCTTTCTCAGTTTCTTTACTCTTGTAGAATATTTAGTCAGAAACATCCACTATGCACATCTGTGTTCAACATTTATTACTTTTCTTTTGTGTTTTGTATTTTAGGGAAGGGTCTATAGGGTGTACAAGGTCTCACTACTAGATCAGACTCATAGTGATTCTCCTGCTTACAGCCTCCCAAGAGGTGGGATTACAGACTCTCTCACCATGCTTAGTCTCAGTTGACATCTCAGCTTGCCCCAGGGGTAGGGCTGGCAAGGCAGGTCTATGGATCAAACCCCGGACCCTGTGCCTGCCTGTAGGCACTTTAATGCACTGAGCTATTTGGCTGGCCCTTTATTATTTTTCATTTTAAAGAGACAAAAAAATAATAAAAGTGGTACAAAATTTCAAATCAAGATGATAGAAAATTAATCATTATTCTATTGTATATTGCTATCTTCAAAGTAGTTGCTTAAATTATCAGGTACAAGCATGCAAATTGATCATACAACATAAACGGTAACTGTTCCTTTCAATGAACTAAAAGAAATTAGTAATACACTAATCTTATCAATCTTGTGAATATATACATATTATTTTACCCTTACTTCTTTTCTCTTTTCCCTCATTTTAGTTAGTCTTTCCTTTTGAACAGGGCCTTTTCTTTTCACTGAATTGTTACTTTTGGATCTTATTTACAATGCATGAATCTCGAAGTACTAGCTTTGAATGAGAGCTGTCAATCTTTTTGTGGCTCATTTGTGAAGTGTTGAAAGAACTTTTAAATATTATAAAATTATTTAATAGTATATTTTTTACCTCTAACATATGCTCTAAATATATTTATGTTTCATCTACTCACTAATTTATTTATATAACACTTCTTTTTTGCTCAATTATTTCGTGTCTGGTTCTTTACTATTCAATGTTTTGATTGTGATATTTGGGAAAATGTTACCTGAACGGTAAAGACCTCACAGACTGATAAGAGAGACAAGTGAGTGTGCAGGCCATTGTTGTAAAGGGGTACTACAAAGTCGCATTGATGCGCACAGGGGAAGATGCCTACTACAAGCTTGCAGGATCCAAAAAGCAACATGTACAGTAGGATCTTGAGAATCCATGAACCTTAGCAAAATGAAAGCAACAGAAAGACTGAATTAAACTAGGGACTATAAATGTGGCTTGTGGATTGCACATACTGAGTTAGAAAACAAATAGGTAGATATTTGCCTGGAGACAAAAAGAGGATTCACCTACCAGGCATTCCACAGGAATGTGACAGTGCTTACCTAAAACCTAGCCTCAGATCATTTAATTGACCAGCAACTGTCCAACCAATCTATATTTATAATTATTAATGTCTCCTAGAAACTAGAAAAATGAGGTAATTAGAGCTCACTGTTAATTTAAATGCAAGATTCACAGTGTTCTTTGAATAGATAATATACTGATCTGAAAAACTTAATTTTAAAGCAAAAAAGCATTAAGATAGCTTCAAAATAGTTGCTTTCTTACACAGATTCTCACACGATATGACTGGCACACACAGTATTTACCAAAACTTTCCAGATCTGAAGCTACTCATTTCTTGATATACCTAATAAAGCCCTGTAAGTAATTAGGTCTTGTCTTTATGTATAATTAAAATAACTTCTCTCTTAAAAATGTATATCATATAAACCTTACTTCATGCTGTTTAAGACAGAATCTATTTTATATTGTTTACTTCAATTAATAAGTAAAAGCATTTACTGAATATTTATGATGCTATATTGCTATTGATTGATAACATACTTGGAGATATAATGTGAATTTCATTCAGTCATGAAATTATCAAGCTCTGGTATCCAAGCTTATATCTTTGAGAAGCTGGCAAAGGAAGCTTGAGAACTGACATTGTTCCTGGCTCATGTGGAAAATGGTTTCTTGGTTCAAGGTGACATTTCTTTATCCTTTTTTCCCACCCTAGGTTTGGCTACTCTGCATTTTCCAGTCTCCCTTTTCCTACTTGCTTCTCACTCTACTGCTCTCTGTGATCCACACAATAGAATCTTTTCTTAGGAATGTTCTATTGAAAAAAAAGAAAAACTATCAATATGTCTTTTGTAAAAAAATGTAGCATTGTTTTATGTTATTAAGAGAAAAGATAAGTAGTCTATTTTTCTATTCATAAAATATACTCCTCCTTTTACATCATTCCATTGCAATTGTTCACTGTTAAAGAGGCAATAGAATTTTTTTCATAATTAAGGGAATCTGAAAAATAGAGCTTATAACTGGGTATCCTTCTGTCTTTGGAGTAAGAATACACAAAATGTTCCTGGATAAAGCAAATTCATGTCGTTGTAAATCTACATAATTTAGTCTTAATCATGAAAATAAGGGTTCATGTTATTTGTTAGATGACAATCCTCTTTGAGGTTTTTCTTATTTGTCATTCTATTGAATTTCTACTAATAATTTGATAGCACTGATTGAATGCTCAGGTTTAAAATACAGAAACAGAAATATATTTTAAAAAAGTGGTTGAACTGTCCAAGCCCAAGGAAAATGCACCCAAGGCAGATCCAGGAGCTCACTAATTGCTGATGTCTTGTTAATAAATGTTACTTTAAAAACTTCAAACTCTTTTTGCTCAAATTAGTATAAATTTATAGATTTTTTTAGGTTTATATAAAACTTAGAGAAAGTAAATCATTATCATTTTTTGGAAGACATCATACATGTTTGCAATCTGTGGTGATATCAGTTTTATCACATATAGACGATGTAATGTCAGCACTGTTTGTTCTGTGATTCTCAACTTTCTTGGAAAAACTTGAGAAATAGAAAGACTTTTGTGAATATATAAGTACATAAGAAAGCAATGAACTAAGAAGAGTCAATGGAGTACAATTTTGCTTACTGGGTTAAGTATAACAGTGATGTCAGAAATTCAATCTTTTGCAAAAGTGTGAGATGGCATGCATTAATATATTTGTGATAAATATATATTTTAAAATATAAAATAAAAAATATATTTTTCACCTAAGAAAATTTGAGAAGAAAATATTAACAAATATTATTATAAATTAACACACAAAAATAATGCAAAATAATTCTCAGATAATCTATTGCCACCTAGCTATTGGGTGTCAATTTATTACCTGGTTTATTCATTAGCCATTATTTGTTATACTAAAATATTATAAGCAAATATAAGAATAGGAGTTTATCTGATAATATCAAAACATTTCTCTTACTCAGTTTGATCAAAGTAACTTCGTTTTCTTATAAACAAGATTTCTTATTTAATTTGCAAAGCATTGTCCATTTGTAGTAAATAGTATACTCTATCAGATTCAGTTCAGAGACGAGTTAATTAAATTTCCATGATCCATAGAAATTATTGGTAAGCCAGTAAGTGGATTTGTTTAGTGACCAAACACTCTTCATCCAAGTGTCATACACACTATTCAGCACCTCTGAAAAGCCCCACCTGTAACCCCATGAGCCTTTCGAGTGACATCTAAACATAAACTGTAACAGTAAAAAAATTGTTTGTTAAAATTCTATACATAATTATACAAAAAGAAGAACACAACAGTGCCAAACAAAAGGCCAGTGATCAAATGTTTATTGTTAATTCTTCAATCCACTTTCAACTGATAAATAGAAATGATAAGGAGCTTTTATTCAAACTGTATTTCCCGAGCATTTCTTTTTGTTCAGATAATGCTGACATCAGCCCATCTCACCCTCTCAGAAATATAATCTATGTACGATACAGACACTAACTTTTTGAAAAAGACTATTTTCTGAGGTTTTCAAATTTTGAGAGGCTGCAGTCTCAAAGAGAAGGAGATGACAAGGAGGAAGTTGAAGAGAGAATTAAAGTTGGAAAAAATAATATTATTTTGAGTAAGGAACACCAACATTAAAATTCAAAGACTGTGTCAGGATGTCTAGCATCTTGGTCAAGCTAGAAGGACAATTGCCGTAATCAAGTTTCCTCATGTGTTGTTAAGATAGAAAGAGGGAAAAGTTATCAATAATCACATGCTTCCTTTCTGCCCCTGCTTTTATACTGAAGTAAAATGTTTTCCCAGAATCCTTCCTTAGAAAGCATTTCTCAGAAGTGTGCCACATATTCAATCATAATTTCAAAAGAGAGTGAGCAATTGGACATGACAGCTATGAAATGCTGACATTATGAAACCTGCACTGCTATCCCACTTTCTATCACAGAATAAGACGATAGGAAAGGCAGTTCCAGAATCTGCTTGTTTCTGCCATTTTTTTTCTACAGTAAATTGTTTTAACAGGTTTCTTCCTGGCCATTTGCTTTTTTATATTTGGAATTCCTTACACAGTCCATAACTGACCCACTGTAGGAAAATTTCCAACACTGAACACATCTTGGTGAAAGGAAGTGTAGAGGAGAATAAACCATAGGAAATGTTGATAGAAACTGATCTCAAAAGTGGGTGCCCAATTTAATGGCTCCATAGTTTTAACTTGTAAATATTTTTAATGGCAATAAATTAAGAATTAGTAACTGGGACAGAGGAATGTATAATGTGAACTCTAAAACATTAATGCTCTAAACAGGATATTTGGCTTCTTCTTAAGCCTTTACCACCCCCATTGGTTTCTTGGAATTTCTGACTCAGTATGCATCATGTTCCTATTCTGAATAAATAGCTCTTGTTCCCAGATTAACCATCTGACTGCTTATTGGCATCAATCTGTATTAAAAAGAAAAATTTGAGAGTACTTGTAAAAAGATGTTTCATCTCTGGGAAACATTAGGCAAATATTTCAAAAGTTGTTAAAGGAAAGTGTCACAATAACCAGTAGTCACAAAAGTGTCTTTCTTTTCCTATGCATTTTTGAACATGTCTCCAAGAAAAATTGGTATATCATCTATTTGTTGCTAAGCTCTTTTGGTATTTGTGTTTAGGTATATGTGTTTAAACTCAAAGTGATCAGTTTTGAGAAGCAGATGTTGTTTTTTAAATGTCTATGGTAGAAAACAATGCTAATATAAACACATTCTTGAGTTTTATACTTCTTTTATTTATTTTTAAAAGAACATATAGTAAAAAAATTCAACAGAAATGATACAGAATTTTACTAAACAAAATAATGAGAATTCAACAATTGTTGTCTCAGTATTTGGTATTTATGTATGCTTGTGGTTGTGTTTATGTGATGACATTTATTGTGTATTTCCCTCTTCTTTAAATGTATTTGGTTGTTTCAGGGTCTCACTATGCATCTTGGACTCGTGATATTCCTCCTGCTTTCAGCCTCCCCGGTGCTGGGATGATAAGCGTGAGCCACTAGGCCTGGACTCTGGCGAGCGCAGCATGCCCTGAGGGTGGGGCTGATGTGGCATGTAGTGTGGGGAATAGAACCACTGCGCTGCTCTTGACTAAGCTTGCCTAGGCAGGAGCTCTAGTCACTGAGCTATCTCGCCAGCCGTCTTTATCTCGTTACATGCTCATCACATAGGAGAGGTCCAAAAGTATTTTAAAGTCTTATGAAAATATGCTATCCAAAATTGATACATTGAGAAAACTTTTTATCCCTAAAGTAGTAATATAAACAGAGAACAAACACAGGCTGGAAGTGATTTGACAAAGCCTGAGGGATTTTCAGAACAGTAATTATATAATGTTATTTTACATAGGTTTTATTAAACTGAAGGTTCATGATTCATCTCCTTCCCTGAACTCTCTCTTTCCAGTGTTAACACTTTGAGAATGAAGTTTGGCAGGTTATTATCCTTGGTCTTACTTATTTTCTTGTTGCTAAGACATAATGCCCAACATCTACAACTTAAAGGAGGAAAGATTCATTCTAGCTCACAATTGGTAGGCATTTGGGTGGACAGCCAGATGCTTCCAAGCCAGGGCAGCTTGTCAGAAGCACCTGACAAGCCAGGGACAGAGAGGCATCATGGGAAGGAAGGAGATAGACTTCCGGTGAACTGTTGCCTCCAAGTCAGCTCCACCTGCCAACATCACACTGAAGCATCCTGTCAGTTCACCAGTGGACTAACCCAACCATAATTATCATGCACCCAGGACCCAACCCCCCTCTAAATATACTAACTATATCTGTGTGCAGCTTGGGGGAGACAATCAGATATAAACCATAATGTAGTTATAAAACAGGGCTCATTTCCTACAAATTAACAGAAAGCATTGCCATACTTTAGCATAGTCATCTTGAAATCTATTTTAAAACTTTGAGGTACTATAACATTAAGTATAAATCATATGTGATATCCATAATCTTTCACATAGTTACCTATGATCTGATGCAAAGAAAACTTAAGCAGTTTCAATTTGCAAAGAAGAATAACCTTGGAGTCATGAGAAAAGCACTAGATGTATTCTCAATTAAGGATGTACATAAGTTACCTGGCAGATTTCTTTCAGACAGATCAAGGTCATCAGAAAAATGGAAAGTTTTGAGAATCTAGGGGACTCTGAAGAGACATGGAAAATCAATAAAATGTGGTATCTTAAAAGGGCATGCAGAAGAATGTCTCAGGTACTTTTCTCTCAATGAGACAAAACACCTGACACCCACAAGTTAAAAGAGGAAAACCTTATTTCTAGAAGTTTTGATCTATGGTCAGCTGGTTCCAAAGTAAAGTGACATGAGAGAAAGGCACTGCAGAGAGGAATAGCTCATGGTGTGACAGGGAGAAGGCAGCAGAAGAGCAAGGTACAAAGCACCAGCAGCAAACATTCCTTTCGCTTCTTTTGTTTTTCTAGGGTGCAAATCTTTTGTGTGGTGCCATCAAGATTGGCCTTTTCATAATCCACACTCATAACTACACTAAACTGAATAGTGGATTAATTCAGTTATCTCACACAATCCATAATGTCACTCCTGTAATACATATTCACACAGCATAGATTCAGACATCGCTGAGAATGCCAGCCTATTAGTTCATGAGTCTTTTATGTGAACATCTAGATACAAGCCATAATGAAGAAAAAAGAATTTATAAAAACTAAGAACATCTAAGTAGTATGTATACTTAGTTCATAATGATGTATAAATATTTCTTAACTCTACAAAAGAAGAAATTAGTTATGGCCATGTGAGACACAGATAATAGCTAGATAGATGACTAATTGATCGATTGGTTGATAGATGGATAAACAGAGGTCAGTAGGCAGTAGATACATACTGCTTTCTCTGTTTCCAAAGGAAGCAGTGTTTAAGCATCAGAGAAAAGTCTTATAATTTACTTTTATTATGTCTTATGCAATTGAATTAAATCATAAATGTTATTTCTTTTTATAGCTATATCTTTTTACCATTGTGTCATGTTCCAACATCATCAGTTTTGATCAATAGAAAATCAGGTCAACAAAAGAGTTATATTCTAAAGTATGTAACTCAGAGAAACATAAACGTTGAAATGTGTTAAAGTTCTATTTTCAAGAAATTTTGGAAAAAGTACACCAAAGCAGATAAACCTTGTGATAAATGCTCTATAGATTGCAAATATTAAAAGAATTGGTGTAAAAATTTATTTTTATCTTATACTAATGCTGACTCTCTTCTATATATATGGTGAAATAGTTTTTGAAATTGCTAGTGCTATGATCAGTTCATGAAAGATGAAACAAGCACTGTAACTATTACGGCAACCTAACTTTTACAAGTAACAGAACATTAAAATGAAATATCCAATGTCAATCTCCCCCAAACCTTGGAGAGTTTATTCAGTTTGTTCCATGGAAACAAGGATGTAATTGCCAATTTCCTGATATTTGAATGGAATCTTAAAAGAATAAAAATTGAGGAAACAATATAGGAAAAATGTCAGGAAATTGTTGAAAGCTTAGGCAAAAATAAATTTGAACAAGACGTTCTCAAATAATTACATGTAAAAATAATTATGAATTCAATTTTGAGCATTGCTGAACAAGCTACAATTTTCCTTCTGAAAACTGACAAACTGTCAAAAAAAAAAAAAAAAGAAAAACAAAAATGTTATTTCCAGGGAAACTAAGCCTATATGTTAATAAAGCTCATAATCAGGAATATGTATTATGATTACCAAAGCAGCTGATTCAGCAGAGTTTGTACAGAAAAAGGAAAGAAAATGACATTTGCTAAGATGGCCTTACAAAAACATAAGATAAATATAATTTTCAAAGAACATAGCTTCATTATGTGGTAAAAGTACTATAAACCTTATTTAGAACAATGGATATGTGTATTGGATAAACAAAGTACATGGAGTTGGCTCAAGGAGGTACACAAGATAAGGATTTACAAGTAATTTTTCAGGTAAACTGCAGTAGAGACCAATTCATTTCTATGGCATTATGGAATCTTTCGGTTTCTGACATCTGCCCCTTTCCAAGACTGCCCCATAGGAAATCATGCAAATAGATGGTTCAAGAAATAATAACGCGGGGGCCAGGGAGATGACTCAGTGGAATAAGTGCTTCTCTGGCAAGCACAAGGGCCTGAGTTCAAGCCCCAGTTCTGCCAAAAATAAATAAATAAATAAATAAATAAATAAATAAATAAATAGAAATAATAACTATATATTTACTATGAAATTGATAAAAAGGGGCTAGCTAAATAGCTCACTGGATTAAAGTGCCTGCAAGCAGTCACAGGGTTCAGGAGTTCAATCCCCAAGCCTGCAGTGTCAGCCACATCCCCAGGATGCACTGAGATGACAATTGAAACTGGGTGTGGTAGTGCATGGCTGTAATCCCAGCTCTTAGGAGGGTATAAACAGGTGAATAATTATGAGTCTGATCTAGTAGTGAGACCCTGAATACCCTGCAGATCCTTCCCTAAAATAAAAAATAAAATTGATAAAAATTACAGTTCAAAACACAGTATTCAATAAATAAAATGTTCTTGATACTAACCTAATACTACCCACACATTTTAATGTAAATATATCATAAACATAGATATAACCTTTATGACAGTTTTAGTGAAAATCTAAGTATTTCATAAACTAGACCCTATCAAAAATAGTCCTTAGACTTTACACCAAAAGCATAGTTTATTAAAGAAAAAATGATAATTGAACCTTATCAAAATAAAATCTTTTAGGGCAAGCCAGATAGCTCAGAGGATTAAAACACCTACTTAGGCAGATACAGGGGCCAGGGTTTGATCCCTGGCATGCTATGCGGGCTCTGACCCCAGGGTGCTCTAAGCCAGTGATTGAGTCTGGGCATGCTGGTGTGTACCTATAACCCTAGCACTTGGCAGGCTGAAAACAGGAGAATTACTACGAGTCTAATCTGTGTAGTAAGACTGTGTAGACCCTGTACTATATAGAATAAACCAAGTAAAAACTTTTTCCCTACAAAACATTTACATTTCACGTAGACAAAAAGGACCAGTATCCTGAATGGACAGTATTCTCAGAACTCATTAATAAAATAAAGAAAACAAATCCAAAAAATCAATTAGAAAATGGTCAAATGTGGATGACAAATAGTCACATGATGAGATTTTCAATGTCATTAACTATCATGGATTTTCTAATAAAACACTGAGATATGAATATACATGTGTGAAAGTGACTAAAACTTTGTAAATCATACCAGAAATAATAAATGCTGGAAAGGATATGGAAGATTCAGCCACTGACATGTGAATAACAAGGATACAAACAATGTATCTCATCTACAAAATACAAATGGCAATTTCTCATAATCATAAACATGTCATTATCTTATAACCAAATAATATTTGGGGGGCTACTCATTCTGATGAAAAATAAAAAGTTATGTTTCACTCAAACCATATTTAAATGTTTCAATAAATTAACTTGAAACAGTCAAAAGAAAGAAACAACTCAGAACTCTTAATGAGAAAATTGTTAAACAAAATATAATATATTCATTCCATGAGTTTTACTTGGCTAAAAAAATGAAGCAACATGATGATTTATGTAACAATTTTGATGAATCACAAGAAAATGATGTTGAAGGAATGCATCATCCAACAAAATTAAATATTATGTATCTTTCCTTTTCGTTAGCTGGAACACAATACCAACAGAGGCGATATAATGAAGTTTAATTCAGTTCATGTGACAGTTCATGTTTGATTGAGTCTAAGACATCAAATTCATGGAAGAAAACTTTTTCAGAGGAAAGATCTTTAGTTCATAGCAGCAGGGAAACCAAGCAAGGGAATAACACCAGAGCGGATGGAAGAAGGAGACACACGTATTACCTGTGCTCACATCCCCATGACTCATGCAGAGGCCCAACCTACTCAAGTTCACACAGTGAAGCTTAATCACCAAACATAGTAAGCTCCCATTTATGTAACATTTTTTGAAAGATAAATTATAGAAAATTGATAGTAGACTAAGTTTTCTAGGGGTTTGAAATGCAAAAAAGAAAGTTGTGATCCTAAAAAGAACAAACAAAATGTATGTTGTCATTATGCAGACTTACCTGTGCTTTTGGTGAATGTAGTAATGTATGTGGAATGAAATTCATATGCAAATTTGAACAAATAATTACAATTTCAAGTGGAACAATCAATATGATTGGTAGATTATAATTTATGTCAGCATTCTGGTTATAAAATGCAAACTAGTATTGAACTTTTGCCATAGGTAAACCTGAGCAAGTATAAATGAAGTCATTCCATAATATTTATTATGACTATTTCTAAGTCTAAATATAGACTTACAAATAGTGCATACATGTGTATTCTCTACATAGCATTGGCATATGTATGTTCGCGTTGTCAGTACAGTAAAAAGGATTAGGACAACCAGCAGTAGATTTTCTTAGGATATGCAATAAAATCAGTAGCATAATGAAGTTTGAACTTTGGACCTGTACAATGTAGCACATGTAGAAAAGTGTTAAATTACTTTAAATATTGTAGTTTATGTGACAACCTGGGAAGAGTACAGATTAGTCATTACTTTCAGGATTTATAAGGGAAAAATTTTAATGCATGACACATAATTGATAAAATTATAATAATAACCCAAAGAATCAAATAGTCCAGGAGATCTATCCATACATTAGATATCCAAATAATCCTGCTGAAGGCCTAGATCCCATGGTGATGTTCTGCACAAGTCCATCTAGATCTCATAGAAATGTCCTCCAGGAGTCCAGCTGGGGGCTGGAGCCCACAGAAGTGTCTCATTCCAGTCTGCTCTAAGGTTCTACACTGGGAAATCCAAAGGTCCGTAGTGTGGGCCAGAAATTCTATGACAGCAGGATGAAGGCTCTGTGCCATCAGGCAGAGGGATCTGCACTGGACATAGAAAGTGACAATCGAAACACCAGAGCTTCTCCCTAGAGAAATATAGCCATGCTTAGTGATAGTGAGGACCTAAGCTCCTCTGAGGATGAGAACAGCTGAATTCACAACAGGTAAGCCAGCATGACAAATTTCATAGGAGAACCAACAGCACACCATCCTCCTCTCCAGTTCTCTTTTTATGCTGATGACAACAATTCTCAGGTGGACCCTTCACTCCCAGAAGCACACTGACTCAGTTCAGCTGGGTGTTACGTGTTGACCATTAGTTAATTCACCACAGTCATTTTATAGAAGAGACTTTCTTGATTAATTGTATTCCATTTTTCATGCATCCCACTCACCTCAAGTGGGACTCAAAGTGCAAGAAAACCTTGAGTCTAGGAATCTGACCATCAAATGACTAGGGTAAAAATATAACAGTGGTACCCTAAGAGCAGAGCTCTGTATAAATTATTACACATCACAAAGAAAAGTCTCAACTGATTAGAAGCAATTAACAGTTCTACTAGGACAAAAACCAATCATAAGAGTAGCACAATGATATGTGCAAGTAATCTTGTTACTTAAGAAGCTAATGCTTCTTCTTCTCTGGGCATTATTTGAGCTCTGACTTTCAGAGTCAGACTCATAAAGTGATGATACACCAAGAAACTGCCACTTAGGAGCTAGAAAGTCCTTACTGAACAACAGACCTGCAAGACTCTTGACCTTGAACTTCTCAGCTTTGGTAACAGTGAAGTATAATTGCTGTTGTTCTTAGTCATACCATATTGTTATAGCTGCCTGAGTAGAGTAACACATACCAAGGAAACAGATGTGCACTACACGCAGTAACTTTATAATATTAAGTGTAATTTGAATATTGTTATTAAATTTCTTCTGTACTTGAGCTCATCAACAATTGAATTGCTTGACTTCTCATGAAACTGTTACCAGTTGTTTTAATCAGCTCAATGTGTGGCTTTCTGACCCAAATACCAGAGTATTTCAAACAAATCTAAGCATTTTATTTCCATTGAAAGCTTGATATACAAGTCTACTGGGTGATAGTTGTGGAAGATTCAGTGCTAATTATAGTGTTATATTAAAAATAGCAAAAAATAACCACTAGGAAGACAACAATGTAAAAAGTATTAATTATTGAAACTGAACTATAATTCAGCTTTAAAAAAAGATAGGTATATAGCTATGTTCTTTTAATTCAATGAATAGAGGGATCTTCTCTAATAGTGTTTCTGAGTAGAATATCATGTCTGCACCTTGTACAACAAATAACCACTAAGAAAATGATATACAATGTTTTAATTATTGAACCTCTTCAACTAATATGATTTGAAACTAATTGCTATTTGTTCTTCAATAAAATTATGAAAAAAATAGCAAAAGGTCAGTGCATATGTTAAATAAAATAAATAGCTTTTGTAAATATATACATATATGTAAATATATACATATATATATATATATATATATATAATTCTGGATTAGATATTTTTGTCACATTAACAAAGAAGTAAGGATAGAGAAATGGGAAAAATAATTAAGTTATATCATCTAAGGTACAAATGTGCCATAGTAAATATATTAATGTATACCTAAATTATATCAATAAATTTAATTAATAAAACTGTTTAGAAATAAAAGCTGTTTAGAAAAACAGCTATCTCTAAAATATTTTCACAGAGTAGGTAAACTAAGCAGTCAGAACAATTTTATGAAATGTTGGGAATATATTGTGAGATAAGACTTCAAAGCTATTATGGGTTAATATTTAAGTTTCAAAAGAAAAACAATGAGCTAATGTGATCAAGAACACATGGAAGTGGAGATTCTTCTTCACTGTAGGAAGGGCACTCAGTGTGAAAAGTCCGGAGACTTGGCCGCCAGTTCAGCCAGAGGACCCCAGGATAGATCTACTCTAACAAAGGAATACACTTTAAATAAAAACTCCTAATTTACAAGTGGTTCTAGTATACAACTATAGACTTTGCATTTATGATCTAACTTACAAAATCAATACTTGCCGCAGTTTGTTAATTTCTAAATTGTCTTTGATGTTAACGTTATTGGTAATTGTGCCATGGTAACTAGGATATCTTTCTATTGCATTCACTTGATCTCCTTTGGGTAACAACTTTCGGAATCTCTAGAGTTATAACCTCACCAAAGTCTACACTGAAAGATGGAAGACAGTGTCAAACAGAAACCAGCATTCAATCCCCAATCAATAGAGAAGTCAAGATTGTAGGACAGACAGAAATCAAGAATCTTTGACATACAGAAGTTGTGCTATTTAATTAGAACACACAAATCCCAGAAGAACAGACTTTTCCAGGAGTGGATTTGATACAGTGATGTAGCTACATACTACTGACATTCAAAAGGATCATCACAAAAAAAAGTAATATTCATTTGGAAATAGCAAATGTCAAGATCAAGGAGGAAAATACAATCTCAGACACACAGCCCATGGAGAATAAATCAAGGAGACATCAACATAGAAGAAATTGAAATAACACAACTGAAATTTATGAAATGATAGCAGCTGAAGTAAGGGAACAATTCCAGGAGTCAATAGAGGAATCCAGAACAGAAATAATCTTCAGGTAAAAAAATGGCAAACATACTCAGAGAGCTGATGATCATATATAAAGTAGAAGCAGATTAAAAGAGAAGTATACAGGAACATAAAGAAGTGAAGGAGACCTTGAACAAACAATATAGGAAAAATCTCAATGCATGAAAAATACTCAAAGAACTATCCAGGAAATTAAAGATTCAACTGGAAGATGATAAAACCTCTTCAGGGAAACTACAGACAGACTTCCAGACTTTGGAGACAGCTAATTACCTGGAAAGATCTCTTATATATGTCAAGAAATCAGGAAATAACAATTCGGCAGCTACAAGATGTTTCAAAAAAAATATAAGACTGTTAGCTGTCAATGAAAAAGCAGGTGTCATCACAAATGTATGGGAAAAAAGAAAAAAAATATATGGGAGCAGCCAGCGAGGCCCCCCTGGTCTACTTCGCTATTAATTTGCTAGTCATGTTTTGAAAATCTGTAACATATGTATTGTATATTACCTTGTTTTTGCTATTTGTTTTAGCTTTTGTTTTTATTCTTCAAAATAAAATAAAACATTTTTAAAAGAAAGGATATATATATATATATATATATATATATATATATATATACCTTTCCTTCTTTTAAAAATATTTTATAAATTTTTACTAATATTATATATTATATACAGCTATTATATATACATATATATATATAGATATATGTATATATATATATATTATATATATATATTAGGTAATTGTACTTCTAATTCCCATAATTTCATTGAAAGGAGCAGTTACTGCTTATGTTGTTTGATCAATTTTGCATCCTTATATCTGATAATCCAAGCAACCATTCTGAAGATACCAATATGCAGTATTATAACCATAGTTACTTTCCTATCATCTTGTTTTGAAATTCTGTATCATTTTTTTTATTTTTTAATTTAAAAATAACAAAATAATGAAGTGGAAAGAGAATGATAAAGGAATCTTTGGTTGTTTCCCTCTCTCCCTCCTGAGTTGGCCTATATTACCACACAAATTTATTTGTCAGTGATTGGCTTCTCTGAACATAGTTAAGTTCTATGACAGAGAGTGAAGTCATGACATTTATGAACTGTTTAATATAAAACAGTAAATTAGTGGTACTATTTGGAAGTCTGGGACCAATTCTGATGAAGCTTCCGTTGTGATGAATGCCTGCATTTTCTCTGTGTACACACAATTTATTTCACCTTTGACAAAATGTCTATTATTCTTTCAAAGAACCATTCTAGCCACTTGAAGTTTAGCATTCCCTGTAAAACTGATATAGACTCCAACTTTATATCCAGTTTTGGGATCAAAAGTCAAACCTATGCTAGCACATTCTTGGTTTGATTCATTAGTTGATGCATAATATGGAATGGATCATCTACCATCTGATCCACATTTTTACTGAAAGTTTGGTAATGAGAATCTCTTTTCCACATGGATTACTGGTCAGGATGCAGTTTTGAGCTACTACAAGTTTCCTCCATCAGATAGAGTAACCTATCTAATTATAAAGAAGTTTTGTTATCTTTGGACTTCTCTACAAAAGAAAACAGGCTTAAAAATAAGTATACTGATTTCATTTTTTGCAAAAAATTATTATTAGAACTTTTTCATCAATGATATTTGTGTTTATTATATGTTTTGACTATCTATTTGTTCTTAATTTGTTTGTGTTAGTGACTATTATATAAATAAATTTTCTGAGACCCCTTATGACTCAGTATTGTGAAGAACATCTAAATCTAAACCTTGATGACATTGTATGATCACAGCTTATTTAAAAAAATTTAAGTGGTCCAGGGATATAGCTCAGTAGAATAAGTGCTTGCCTGGCAAACACAGGATCCTGAGTTCAATCCCTGGTACTGCAAAAATAAATAAATAAATAAATAAATAAATAAATAAATAAATAAATAAATAAAATATAAATTAACTTTGAGAAACAATTAAAACATTACAATCCATAAATACATTGGCTTGCAAGTGGATTTGATATTACTATATGTAATTCATTTAATTTAAATATATTACTCTAATGAATAGCATTGAATTCAATTATTTATTTTAAAAATATATGATCTCAGTCAGGAAGATTTCACTTACACTTTTGTCAGTAAATGGATGCAGCTGTGTGTACTGGGGATCGAACTCAGGACCTTGCACTTGCCAGGCAGGTGCTCATGCTGCTGAGCTATCTCTCCAGTGTCGGAGACCACACTCTTAAGTGAAATAAATCAGACCCACATGTGTAAACATCTTATTGTTTCCTGAGTGTAAAAATCTAAAAGAAAATAAAATCTGAGGGGTGCAATAGATACTCTGAAAATGGAATGAGCCTGTTCAAAAGAAAGGAATTACTGATAGGAGAACAAGTACAGGAGGAGTGGGGGAAAGAGATATATCTATGTGTGTAAGCAGGATGCTTTGGAATATTGTACCGTGGATTTCTGCTTGTCTCTAGAAAGCAGTTATTAATCCTTAGATTTTTATTGTTCTCTTCTTTTTTAAGTTTTCCCTTTTTTCTCCTTGATTTCTTATAATATTTTTATTTTTCATTATTTCTTCCTATTTTTGCATACATACAGCTGGTAATCTGAACAACTAATTTCTTTCTTTATTTTCTGTATTTTAGGGAAGGGTCTACAGGGTTGTTCAGAATCTCACTACTGGATCAAACTCACAGTGATTCTCCTGGTTATAGCCTCCCAAGTGCTGGGATTCAAGCACACGCCCCTCGGTACATCCCGGGGGTGGGGTTGGCACCGTGAACAACTAATTTGAAGACAACACTGTGCAATACAACAAATACCATCAAATTTATATGATTTTGTTTAGTGAAATTCTGCATCATTTGTAATGTTTTCTGTTTTGATACTATTTTTACTCTTCAAAAATAAAAATTAATATTAAAAGTAAAAGAAAAACTCATTAAACATAGCTTGAAAAATAGTTACACAAGCATATAGTCTCTTCAGAAAGAATTCCAATGTGTCTTTATATTTGAAGTTAATGTCTTTGTTGTGATATAGCTTAAGTTGGATTGCAGTTAATTGTATTTAAAGATACAATCAAAGAGAATCTCAAGTTCATACTGAAACAGTAGTTGAGTGCTGCCAAGTTGAAACTTGGCCTATGTTTGAACTGCTGGAGGGTTTCACATCCTCTGTTCCCCCACGATGGCTTTTCCTGGGGAAGGAAAGAAAGTGATATGCTAATGAGGGAAACTTGCTGCCAGGTGGCCTGGGGCTGTAAGCTCAGCTAGGCTAGAAAATTCCTATTAGTGTACTCACCAAAAATGAGAAGTAGTAACGTAAAAGATTATTCAAGCTCCTCATTTTGAGAGATTAAGAAGGCAAAACTGAGAAATGCAAGTTTTCCAGTTCAGTGATGAAAGAGAACTAAGTCCTTGATGCTCCTCAGCAAGCATCAAAGATCAAAAATGGAAAATATAATGCACTAAGTAGTGTCTATTAGGCTGTATTTTACCTCATGTGTTGTGCTCTGAAATGTCTCAAACAAAAGCACACAAGGTTTCTTTGCTTTGTTTAAAAGCTGAATTGTAAATTGTGCCTTGTGAATCCCGGAGTCAGTATCTCTGGGGATGAAGGAATCTCATTGGTGATTATTTTATCAACTTAGAATTTACAGGTGACCCAGTCAGTAGTATTCACTCAATAAATAATGAACATTATTATTTAATTGGCGATAGTATGATAGTATGCAAATTAATAGAATTGAGTTTTTCAAACTATAGTACTCCTGTTTCTGTCTTGTACCCTTAGAGCTGTTAGATGGGATTATTGTTGATTTTTTTTTTTTTTGAGTACCAGAGATTAAAATCAGGACCCTGCATTGCCAGGCAAACGCTTATTCTACTGATCTATTTTACTGATCTCCCCAGCCCCTATTGTTGCTTATTTTACTTAAAAATTTCACAGTTTTTTAGTAATTACATATATAAGTAGCAATGAAATAAGTCATGGTAGTCTAAAATTACAGTCTACAATAATTAACATATTTTTTGAAAATGTTTATGAAACATCAATAGAATTTAGATGAAAATGTTAACTATGCATCCCAGAGTCTAATTAAAGAATAAGCTGTATATTGAATATGGAATATTATACTTATTTTGTTGTACCATAGTAAAGTGGTTCGCTTATATTTTTGTCTAAAAATTACCAGGATTAGGAGACATCACTCCTACTAGTGAGTGTCCCTATACCTCTTAGAGAAGCGGGGAATTTTAAATATTATTTTGCTAATTCAAATACACCCCTTGGCATCTTCATCAACTTTCCAAGGATTTCCCTTAGATGATCAAACTTCACTGACTTCCACGAGTACTAAAGCTTGTGAGAGAGAATAACAGTGAGGATTCTGACCGAAGCTTTGCAGGGCTGACTGTGTGTCCTTGGGTCGGCCTCTGTTGCCCAGAAACCCTGTGCTAATAAGCGCTCTGAAGCTGTGTCCTGGAAATCGCCCATATACTCCCATAAAATTTCCAACCTGAAGTTAATACACCAACCAGATTAACTACTTTCTCAAAAATGTTCCCATTCAGTCAGTATCTCACAATGATACCACCACGATCCCTAGGTCATTCCAACTCCACCTCACCTACATTTTCTCCTTTTATCATTACTACCTCGACTTTGTCCCAAAGAATTTACATCAATTATTTCATTCAGGTCAGAAACTCTCTTTTACCAGGCCGGCCAGATAGCTCAGAGGCTATAGTGCCTGCTTAGGCAGAGCCCAGCGGCGGCTTAAGTGCTGTGCCCGCCCCTCCCGTGAAGCGCGTTGATAGCGATTAAGACTGGGCGTGGTGGTGCGTGCCTGTAATCCCAGCACTTGGGAGGCTGAAAACAGAACCACGAGTCCGGTCTCTATGCATCCCATAAGGCCTTTACTAAATACATTAAAAAAAGAAAGAAACTCTTTACTTTAAGAACTAACTCCAATGGAGTATCATAAAATAAAATATTTATTGTACAAGCTTCAGAGAATATATATGAATTAAGAGATTAAACAAATGCTTAACCATTATCCTACAAATCACAGTTAGTAACATATCTTACACATATAATAGTTAATATTCATTCATACCAATGCTTATTTTTAGGATGAAAAAGTATTAGTTTAATTTGGTTTCCAAAGTTTTGCAAATATATGTGATTATATTAGTAACTCTTCCAAGATGGGTTTCTTTCTGTTGCTCTTTGTTTCATCACAAAGAATAACAATCCTGTCTCATTTGAGAATTAAAATTTGTTTTTGTAGTAGCAACATTTTCTGAAAGGTGAATCAGACAATGGAAAGGTAAATCCAAAGTGGTTACTTTATGAGTTATTTTTTACTTTTCTGTAGTAGAGTGAATATGACTAAGATTAACAGTTTAACTAAATCTTTCTACAAGTGTTTTATACTCCTAAAAGTAGTGTTGGTGAAGATGAACACTTTTGTGGCATTTAACATCGACTTTGTGGGGTTTGTTTTCCTTATGATTTTCTGTAGAGATTTGCCACACCCACGAACAGGATGCTTAGGGATTTGAACAGCTTAAGTTTCCAATAGTCTTTTTTTTTTTTTTTTTTCAGTTTGTTTTCTGCTAGAATTCCACAAGTCACACAGTTGCAGTACAAAATAAATGTACTTGATTGCTTTGACTCAAATAACAGTTTTGTTCCATGTGAAAAATCATTTTAGGATTTTTTTTTTAACATTCTTAATCTACTGGGAAATTTTCTGAAGGTTTTAAAAGGGAAGAAAAAGATGGACATTTCTATTGCTATAAAGAGAGATACAAACTCATTTTTTTGAGAAACAGAAGCCATACAAAAACCAGTAGAGGAATTAAACCCAGTTTACGGAAGTTAAGATATAAAGGTCATTGAAAAACTGTAAATTTTTCCAAGCACTGAATATATTCAGTTATCTTTTGACTCCTTTATCTTTATCTCAGTTATTTACTTACATGCTAACTAGTTTATTTTCTCTCAAAATAAAGTAATACTCATAAAAATAGTATGTACTATATATGATAGAAATTACCTGCAATCCCTAAATCCAGCAGTCATTGGTACAGAGTTTTAGCATATACAATTGGATACCTTTATCTATACTCACATTCTTATGTATAACATGAAGTTAAAAAATTAAGATTGGTACCCAAGCTGATTTGTGACCTACTTCTTCAACTAAAATATCTATCATAGGTTTGTCTTCTCCTATCAGTTAGTACATGCACTGAACATCTCACTAGAAGAATGACTGTTATCTCTGTAAGTGTGAATGATTAAACTGATTCTATTTATGTTGTTTTATCAACAACATTGGTCTCCATGTTCTTTTTCTTTTTCAATTTGTGAGTCAGGGTTTTCAATGTCTTGTGAGATATTCTTGTAGAAACCCTGCCTGGGTTTGTCTCCTTGGATAAGAATATTTTCATTCCTTTCTGCATTTTTGTGTGATAGTATTGAATTCAACTTTCTGTTTCTATAAAAATACCCAGAATAACCAATGTGTAAATTTTACAGAAGTCATTTATTTGAGCTCACAGTTTTAGAGTTTTCAGTTCAAGATCAGTTTGCCTATTTGTTTTGGGTAGCTTGGCACGTCTTGGTGGAAGGATACAAAAATACAAAACTCCCTCAATCATGGTTGTGACATAGAAATGAGAAAGAGAAAGGGACTGGCTTCCCTGGTCCCAGCGAGTGCACATTCACAGTGATCTAGATTTCCCTCACAGGATCCCAGACTCTGAATGTCATATGACCGTCACCCCTCAAGAGTACTTCCCTGAGGACCAACCCTTTGAAAACACTGGCTTTGAGGACAGTCAAGATCCAAAGTACAGTGTATCTTAAATCTCTCATAAACACCGCAAATCCCCCCGCCCCCAGTATGATAAAAGTGCTTGTGCGTGAGTCTAGTTTCTTGGCATTATACCTACTGCAGGACTGGAGGCAGAGTGTACTTTCTTCTTTTAGTTTTCTTTTATTGAGAAACAAATAGGAAGGAGATAGTTTCAAAACTGATTAATAGGACAGTTTCATAATTAACATATTGTACATTGTTATCTTCTTAGTGGTCATCCATAGTACAAGATGTAGACAGGATATCTTATCCAAACACCATTACTACAAATCTTTCTTCTCATTGAAGAAAAAGTAGTTGTATATCTATCTTGAATATTCTATATATACAAATACAAAATGGTCCTTCCTTTGAATCCCCATTTTTTTTTTTGTTTAGTCCTGTCAGAGATGAGTATTCCATTGGCATTTAAATACTATAGTCCATGAATTCAGCCAAACAATCCAACACAGTCTAGCCATTAAACAACACCCTACTCTGCAGTCATGGGTCCCAGATGAAATTAAACAAGAAATTCAACAATATCTACAATGAAAATTCAAGCACAACTTATTGGAATTTATGGGATGCGAAGAAAGCAGTCCTCAGAGGGAAATTTATGAGTGTACTTTCTCCATGCTTGTACATGCCCAAGTACCTCATCCTAAAGCATATACAGAACTGATGTTTGTCTTAGATTGAATTTCTCAGAGTAAATATAGTTTCTAACTTGTTTGGGATACTTTATGTGTTTGTGATATGCATGTCATATAGAGTTTAACTTTATCTACTATATAGGAATTCTGATAGCTAAATACAATGTGCAAGCATGAGGTCTTTCTGGCATGGTTGATGAGTAGGATTACCCATACATCATCCAGCTACTTAATACTCAAAAATTTCCCAGGAAATCTGTCTATTACATTCTAGAAATAGGTTAGTTGAAGTTTGGTTCATTTCATCTTTTCTTTCTTTTTTTTTCACTGTTTTGTATTCTGTTTAGATAATAAATTAGTCATATATACCACTAATCTTTATTTATTATTCTTCCTTTTGTCCTTAAACTTACACATTTTAAATGTTTCATAAATGTGAATAATGACTCAAAATTTTATATAGTTATATTGGGGATTTACTAGATAGGATATCTCTGTAACCTTGAGGATGTTGAGCTCTATAGTAACACCATTGCTGTGTTTAGCAAAATAGGCTTTATATGATATTTTAATTTCTCAATATTGCATGGATTTAGACTTTCCTGTTACAAGCATATTATGATACTTTGGAACAATAAGCTATATGCATTATGGACCTTTTTCAAAATATTCATTCAAATATTTGTGAAATCTCTACTCATGTCTAGCCAGAATCTCAAGAAAGTCAATTCAAAGTTATTATAGTGCTTAAAACCTGAAGACATTTCAGTCAAATTTTTCATATGATGTCGAGTACATATTTTTCCATTATGGCTCATTGAGAACTGGAATTCCACCAAGCACAATTTTTTCATTTGATGAAGCAGGTGTTAAAAGTAGTCAAAACATAAATGAAACATGAACATGCTCCAACATTAAAATGTTACATACAATCAGAAGCATATTAAGTCACTTTGGCAATTATTTAATAGAGAATTTATTCTTATAATTATCTTTTCAAAATATTGTCTATAAACATCAGAAAAGGTGAATTAAAGAACATGGTTTCTCTGTGCATAAATTTTTCTCATCTACTAAAACAGGATACTATTGATCAGAATATACTTTTATTGCAAAGGACAAACAGTACCATTGCTGCCTGAGGCTGTGGGAAAGGGCATAAAGTCAGGACCCCTTTGATTCTTGCAGAGGCTATTTAATAATCCAGTAGAATACTAGATAGCATCTACAGACACACCTGGCTGTCAAGTGAAAGGTGGTACATCTGACATCTTTTTGTTACCATGGAAACCAGGCCTCCTACAATATGTACAACCACAGCCAGAAATCATCTGGCCCCAAATCTCTGAGTCTTATAGTTGGGAAACACTGGGTGAATTTCTAGCAGCTCTGTGCCTTTTGAGTGTATTTTTTTCTTCTTTCCTTTTGACCAGACTGTTAGCCCCACTCCTTGTGGTCACAAAACAATAAAGTCTGTATTTTGTAGTACAAGCCTTGTAATATCTTCTTTCTTGTTCCAAAATCCTGAAAGCCAGGTATGAAAAAAAAGAAAAATCAAACTTAGGGAGTTTTTCTTGCTTCTCATGTACTGATCAAACCATATTCATTTTCCTTCTTTCTCATTACTTCATTTTTAAGAATTAGGTAATAAACTGATCACAAATGAAAGAATGTTAAAAGGTTTTAATTTAAGTGGTATTCTTTCTGATGTCTGAGTGTTCTTTTAGTAATCCTAGGGTAGTGAGTAAGCATGAGAATCTACACAATGACCAATATTTTCATGCAGTTTCCTAGACACTTTATATTACATCAACTTCATAATTCATGCAGCAAACTTGAAGAAGCAGGAATTTAAAAAAATAAATTTTTCTCTTGGCGCAATACTGCCCACAGACCTAGGTCAGCCAGCTAACCTATGAACAATTGCAATAGTACATTCTTTATTCGTGCATTGCCTTAGGATTTCTTTGTACTGTGATTTAGATTTCTATGTTCAGAATGGACACTAGGTGCACCACACTGTTAACTGTATTGTATTTAGATTCTCTCTTTACACAGAAAAAGGAAAAAGTTGCTAAGCTGCTTCTCTAGAACAACTGATTACAAACATTAGAACAAGCTTTTATGGCCAAAAGTAAACCAAGTTTAAATCTAAAGTGATTCTTCCTTCCCTTATGAAGTCTGAGTCTGTCTGCAAATTCTGAGGGTGCTTTCAAGCAGTTGAAAATCATTAACTTATGTTAATGGTCCAGTAAATATATATTGTATGGTTGTTAATATTGATAATAATACTATAAAAGAAGTGATTAACACACCAAAACTGAGTGTAGTTAAAACAAAACTAAACTAAACTAAACTAAACCTTGAACACCTCCTATGCACTGTCAGACATTTACTAGGGCAGAGACATGAATCCTTGGATGCGATACTTATGGGGTTTTGTTTGTTGTTTTAAGATTTATACTACTTTTGTTGAACTTAAGAATGCACATTAATGGGAGATGGGTCAGTGGAATAAGCACTTCCCTGGCAAGCCCAAGGCCTGAGTTCAATCCCTGGTTCAGCAAAAAAAAAAAAAAAAAAAAGGACATTAAAATGTATAGTAGTTTTCCAATATGTAGCTCACAGGAACTAATCAAGGAAGAGGTAAATTATTATTTGTCCCTCTTTGATTCTTCATAAAATATTCTACCCTTTATGTATTTTCCCAAGACAATTCTTCAAAATCTGCCTCCACGCCGGGTGTGGTGGTGCACTCCTGTAATCCCAGCACTCGGGAGGCTGAGGCAGGAGGATTGTTGTGAGTTCAAGACCAGCCTGAGCTACAAAGTGAGCTTAAGGCCAGCCTGAACTGCATAGCAAGACCCTATCTCAAAAACAAAAAAAAAAAGAAAAAAAAAAAAAAAAAAAAAGAAAAATCTGCCTCCAGCTTTACTCTCTTGGGATTTTCAGTGTGTTTTTTTCTCATGACCCTTTTTAGATAATTCATCTTGCTTCTTAATTACTGATATAAAGTGCTGAGTCAGAATAAATTACACACTCTGAGATTCCTCTCTAACTAAGGATTTCTGTTAAGTTGATGCAGACAAATGCAAAAGAAAAGGAAAAAGCAGTGTGCATTGAATGCCAGGATCCATAAAAAGGTTCAAGAAAGTTGAAACGCACTGAGATCTACAAAGCAGCCCTTGCTCTGACATAGGAGAGTGTCATCTCTTATGTAAGACAGTGAAGTCTAAACCCTAATCGACTAAATCATACCCCTACTCCTAATGTTCCCAGCTCAGCAAATAACATCCACAACTACCCAGACGCTTGGAATGAAATGTTTGGAAGCATATTTAATTCATTTCCTCCACATTCCAAAAGCAGTGTCTCATCAGTCCTATTGAGTTCTGTTCTAAAAACGTCTCCACGGTTACTACTCTGATCCAGCAGCTCATTATGTCTCTTGTTCTGGTGCAGTAGTGTCCCAGATCTACGCCTTCACTTTCATTCAGTCTCACAGCTACAGGGCGTTGATCTGCATTCAGAAAGGAAGGGATTGTGGGCTTGTGGACTGAATGTATATCTGAG
Source organism: Ctenomys sociabilis (assembly GCA_004027165.1). Classification (NCBI taxonomy): domain Eukaryota; kingdom Metazoa; phylum Chordata; class Mammalia; order Rodentia; family Ctenomyidae; genus Ctenomys; species Ctenomys sociabilis. Next base: position 49,650 of record PVKA01006394.1, read on the forward strand.
TCTGAAACACTCTGACAATGTGCTGTGTTAATTTTTGTGTGTGGTGTGTGGAAATGCTCCTATATATTATGAGCATTTGGAGATCAGAACTCACATGTTAAAAATGTCCTTTTGTCATTAAATTACATTTGTCCTATTGTAAAAAAATAATCTGTAATATGAGTTTATTTTTGTATTCTCTTTTTTCTATTACTCTGTTTATCTTTTCTTGGTTATGCATCTTAGTAGTGAGTTTTCATATCACATGTCAAGTCATCTGTTTAGTACTTCTTTTTATACACTGTCATACAAATTTCTAAATCAGTTTGTTAGTTTATATGAAAACAATTGGTGAATTTTTGACTGAGATTTTATTAAATCGCACGTAAATTGGGTAGAACTGACATTTTAGGGTGAAATATTGTTACAAGCATAGTACACTTATTCATTTATAAGTATTTAGAACTTATAATTTCTATTAAAAACAATGATGTAGTAGGTCTGGGTGTATAGATCTTACACATTTTATTAAATGCTTTCCTTGGTGTTTTATGCACTCTTGCAATCCCAAGTAGTACTTTTTATATTCCAATTGGTTTATTTTGATTATTTGTGCAGATCTTATCACCTGCTGCCATATGTAGGAGGATTTAAAAGCTTACGCTGCCTTTCTCACTGAAAAGTGAAGTTTGTCAAAATTCAGTCTGTATCTTTAAAACATGTATTGTTATTAATACTTGTTTGCCACACACAATGACTGTGTCTGCCTCCTGTAGCCCCAGTTCTATGAATATTCTGATGCACAGTAATTTTTCATAATTATTTGTTCTTGAGTGTGAACTTGAAAAATTGGTCTTATTTCATTAAATCTTTCTAGAGGAGAACTTATCCATCATAAGTTTTATCACTATTAAGTCCTGTATGATAAAAATTAGCACTATCTAAAATACAGTGAGTATATTACAATTCTTCATTTTTAATTAAGTTATTAAACAAATCAGGTTTGGCTAATGAACAGATCTGGTAAAACTTTCTAAAATGAAATTCTAGGGAGACTACCCGCTTGGGCCCTCCTCCTGTCCCTCTCTAAGACTGGAGCTTTCTTACCCTCAGTAAATATACTCTGCTCATAAAAAAATAAAATGAAATTCTATCAACATAACATAAATGTTTATTATATTATTATTCTTTGTCCCTTCTTTCTTTTTCCCACCTTGTTCCCCTTTTTCTTTGAACATCTTCCCATCAAATTCATTTCTTAAGCATCATAAAATGTTGAAATTCATAATTTTAAGTACATTTTTCCAATTATGAATTTGGACCTGGAACTGTGAAATTCTTAAAACTGAAATCTTTTACTCTTTTAAAGGTGCCTTGTTTTTCTTTTCAAAGTCGTCAGTTAGGGCCAGTGAGATAGCTCAGCAGACTAAGCACATGCTTAGGCAACTCGGGGACCAGGGTTTGATCCCCAGCACCACACTCTGCACCAGCCCCACCCCCAGGCATGCTGAGCTAGAAAATGAGTCCAGGTGTGGTGGTGCATGCCTGTAATCCGAGCCCTAGCAAGGCTGAAACAGGAGGATCACTACAAATGTGAGCTGTGTGGTGAGACCCTGTACCAAACAAATAAAATATAACCAGTTAGTGGTCACAGAAAGACAAATCCTGATTAAATAAATGTGTTCATCTCAATAGTTAAAATGTTAATATTCTAAATCATTATGCACTCATCTGTTTTTTTATCTTTAATACCTGCTGACATGGATTTAAAAATAATATCTTTCTATGCTTATTTTTAAAGAAATTAGTAACTTTAAAAATAAAGAAGATTGGACCTTAAGATGTATAAAAAATAGTTTGGGTTTAATTACATTGATAAAAATTTCAAACAGAACTATGAAGCTCTTTACCTCGGAGGCCAATGGTCTTCAGCAGTCTCATTACTCAGCAATATGTGTGAATATCAATTGACGAGGCATCTAGACTACAGGGCCCTGATCGGACATCCCTTCTACATTCTTTATCATAATATGATGACCATATTGTAACTGTTCTTCTTTAGGTGTGTATCGAGATTGTTAGGGCAGCAGAATAAATCCTAACTACGTGTGTCATTGTCCCTGGATGATTTTATTTCTTCACTGTTGCTTTGACATCTTTTGGAAGAAACTCCAGTGCAAAGGTAAACAGATGTGCCTATGCCCTGCATCTCTGCACCAATCGACACTTAGTAGGCATGGTCACTCATCCAGCCCTTCATGGAACTCCTTTCTCGGCAGCTGTGCTCCTCATGTCTTACTAGTACAGAAAATCACCTTAAGATTTTTGCTTCTTCTTAGATTTAAACACAATTTTCCAAAATACCTCAGTTCATCTGCTCTTCAAGGACATCAGGCATTATATATTCGCATCACATGTACCTAAGAGCATCCTTACCTAGACACCACCCAATCATTATTCACCAAGTATTATTCGTATCTGTCTATCTTACTATGATCTTCTAGGTATGAATTTAGTATCAAGTATTATAGCACAACAAAAAGTAGGGTGCTGGAGAGATGGCTCAGTGCTCTAAAGTGCCTACTTAGGCAAACTTAGGCAAGAAACAGGGACAACATTTGGATCCCTGGCACCACATTCTGTGCCAGCTTTGCCCACAGGATGGGCTGAGCCAGCCACAAAAACAAAAAAGGCTACCTAAGGTTGCACTTCCATGAAGAACAGCATTGAGGTAGAAGACAGATTATTTCATTATAAAGTGGAAGCAGCAGCCTAAAACTGCACAATGCACTTGCCCACAAAGCATTTAAATCCTTAAGTCCAAGTCTTAATATCAGACCAATTAAGTGGACTAATTGACAAAGGCATCAGACAATGTACAATCTACCTTTCCAGGTGATTCCAATTTGCAGCCAAACTTGTGGACAATCAAGATACAGGCATGGCAGCCTCAGGACTGAGCACGTTTTGTGTGGAGAGCTACTTGAGCTATGGCTCATGTGTGCATGAGAATGATTCAAGCCTTGGAACATAGCATGAGCAGGGCCACTGAAGGTACTAAAAACTGGATGGAACAGGTATGGTTCCCTGAGATGTTGAAGACATTTCAATAAGTGAGCTTTTAGATGATTCTTGTGTTATTTCCTTTATGTATTTCAGGCATGAGTTTCTTGCTATTAGGAAACAGGAGATGGGTGATGAGGAGAGAGGGAGGGAGGAAGAGAAAGGGGAAGAAGGGAGAGAGAAGGGAGACAGGGAGGGAGAGAGAAAACTGTCTTAGTGTGAAAATTATATTAGTGTGGAGACTGAAACATAAACATTCTTAAAAATGGTTTCAAATCCTTCATTGTAGGGCTATAAATCAGTTCTGTTCTATTTCACTTTACACAATAAATGAATACATTCTATTTGTACTGCAATGTATTTTTAATGAAATAATCCTGAGAGGTGAACAATTTCACTCTGTTATCCGGGAAGCGCAAACATGAATATGTTACATATGTTTGTGGATACATTGATAAGCCTTGCTCTGTTTTCTCCCCTGTAACAGTGAAACTATTTGCTAAGTGCACACTACTCATTCACAAATGTGTAGAGATACACCAAGATACATTTATCATTTTATTTATTTTTTTGTTTTTGTTTTTATTTATTTATTTATTTTACTTTGTTGAAGTACAAATATGAATCAGACAGTTTTAAGACACCTTAACAAAACAGATTGGATAAATTAATACATTGCAAACTGTTTTCATACTGTTTTGGTATCATACAAGATGCATACATGATATACTTACAGACATTATTAGAGCAGATGTCTCTTATCAGTAAATTAAGAGTGTAGCTGTTTACTTATCTTATTTTTTATATGTGAATTATATCAAAAATTCAATAATTATTTTCCTAGTTGATGACCATAGTACTAGAAGCCGACATAATATCCTCTCCAACCACCATTAGTGCAGATCTTGCCTCTCATAGGATTATGTAGACACACAGCATTATCTATCCTAACTGTACTGTTTATACACACACATCATGATTTTTCTTTCTATACCCCTTCCTTTCTCTACACCTGTCAAAGGTGGGCACTCCATTGTCATTCAGCTAACTTAGGTGCTTGAACTTGACAGCACAATCCAACACAGTCCAGCATTGCATGACAATAGTGAGTTATTCAAAGAAGTTGTAGACCATAGCCATTTACAGCTCAGCTTAATATTATGACCCCGCGATGTATACTTCATTTGTATACTTTTCTGCTGTATGGTTAAGACCTAGATAGAACAAGACTTATGTACCAACACATGTACTTTATGTTTCTTATGTGATCAGTGAAGTCCCCGCAGGGTTTATCTTGTAGTCCTGTACATTATTCTGAGGATCCTTTGTCTGTGTCATCCATGTGGATGAGTCACGGCCAATGCTTGACCAGTTTGCTCTCTGTGAGAGCCTGAGAGAAAGTTTTCTCTCCATGTGACTCTTCCCAAGCACACTATAGAACTTCAATCACTTTCCTCTGTGGCTCCATAATCTCCTTGTTCAGAAAATTTGGAGCTCAACTGAGTTTCATGATGTTGCAGTACAGGTTCTCCTATGTCCTGAGTCTTCGCTGACCTTGAAAAGCTAGAGCCAAAATGTTGGCTGGCCTTGTGGCTCTTCTATTTCTCCAATTCTGATTTGTGAACTTAGGTTGTTAACCATCCAGAAGAAAAGCTGATTAGTATCCTGCAGCAAATGCCTTTCACTTTGCCTTATCAGACTCAATTGATTTTAGTTGTTGTACGTTTCCTTTTTTGTATTTCTGCTTTTCACTTGTTATGCTAGGGAGACTATATGATATTTACACATGTGTGTGTGGTTTATTTCACTTATGAGTATATGTTCAAGTGGCATCCACTTCAGTATAAATGCTTCAAACTTATCATTCTTAATAGCTGAGTAATACTCCATTATATAGAGATGGACATCTTGGTTGTTTCCAAGATTTTGCTGTCACACGTTGTGCTGCCATAAACATAGGTATACACACATATGTATGATACAATGTTTTTAGATACTTTGGGAAAATTCCCAATAGGAGGATAGCTGTCTTGAATGAGATTTCTAGTCCTACTCTTTTGAGGAGTCTCCACACTGACCTCCACAATGGTTGTACCAGTCTACATTCCCACCAGCAGTGGAGAAGTGTTCCCTTTTCTCCACAACCTCTCCAACATCTGTTGTTGGCTGATTTCCTTATGATAGCCATTCTTTCGGGAGTGAGATGGTATCTCAGTGTTGTTTTTATTTGCATTTCACCAATGGGTAACGATGTGGAGCATTTTTTCATATATTTATTTGCTTCTTTAATTTCGCCCTCTGAAAAGTGTGTATTCATCTCAGATGCCCATTTCTGAATTGGGTCTTTAAATTTGAGGGTCCTGTTATATCTTAGTTCTTATAAATTCTAGACAGTAGTCCTCTGTCTGATTGCTTATTAGTTAGGATTTTTTCAAAGTTTGTGGGTTGTCTTTTCACTCTGTTGACAATTTCTTTTGACATGCAGAAGCTCCTTAAGAAGAGTTGATCCCAGTTGTTGATTCTTTCAAGTGCTTCCCATGCAAATATATGTTTATTCATGAACTCTTTACCTACCTCTATGTCTTCAAGAGTTCCTCCTACACATTTATCATTTTAGAGAAATAAAACTCCGTATCTTGTTTACAAATTAAAAAGAATGGATAATTTGAAAATATAATTCCTCAGAGTAAGTTTCTTCATGAAAGTGCAAATCTGCACATACTGTAAGCTTAAAGAAGTATATATTTTTGCAGAAAGTTCTTAAAGATGAGGCCAGGGAAATAGCTCATAGAATAAGTGCTTGCCTGGCAAGCACAAGGTGCTGAGTTCAATCTCCCAAACAGAAAAAATAATTAAATTCTTTTTTTGAGCCATCTCCCTGGTCCCAATAAATAAATTCTGAAAGATTAAAATTTTTGTGATTTCTGCTTTGAACCTCGACAAAGAAGTAATAATTCACTGGCAGATCGACAGCCTTAGCATTTTGAAAACCAAACTCTGACCCTGTTGCACACGAGTTAAATGTGTGCTGTGTGGAAAACTAACCTTATTCTTGTGTTTACTTCCAGTTTGAGCTTGGAAAGATGCACAGCCACCAGGGGGAGCTTTGTTTCCTGGGCAACAGAAATAGAGGCCAGAAAGAGAAGGAATGTTATTAAGACAGAGTGTTAAGGTGCATTTCCGGGCCTGCTGTGGATCCTTCTTCTTAGGTTGATTTCTCCCTCTATGTTATATCTGAATATGTTTCTTTATACAGATGGTTACATATCCAGCTCATTCAAAAATAAATAAATAAATAAATAGGACATGGGCTGGCAATATAGCTCAATAGCATAATGCATGGAAAGCACAAAGTCCTGAATTTAAACCCCAGTACCAAAAGAAGAAAGAAAGCAAGAAAGCAAGAAAAGAAAGCAAGAAAAGCAAGAAAGCAAGCAAGCAAGCAAGCAAGCAAGCAAGCAAGCAAGAAAGAAAGAAAGAAAGAAAGAAAGAACCATGATATACATTGACTATATTTAGCATCTCTGCTATGTGTAATGTTCTAAGCTTATAATTTCAATGTGAGATTAGAGTGATTTATATCCTGCTGTTTGTCATGACAGAATTTTCGATCTAGATTAAAATATAGGAGATAGACATTAAACACACACACATAGACACGCACACCACTAGTAACAGGGAATATCAGTGAGTATTAGTTAGTCCTGCTAAATGGGGTCCGGCTCATGTGGCGTATAAACATCATGGGAGTAGAGGATGTGGCTTGAAATGAATATTAATTTGTTGTGTTTTCTGCCGTGATTTTTGCCAGTTTCTCCTGGTCAGAAAAAGAGTTTATGTTTCTGAGTACAAAGCAAATATCTCAACATGCACAATTTTGAAAAGTGGTAATAGTTTAACAAGAGAAAACCTATGAAATATAGGATTCAACATAAGATTTTAGCAGAGACTAAAATTTTAGCACATTTTCCATGTGAAATGTTCAATTAAAAGTTCATTAAAAGCTGAAAGTGGTAGTGGATATCTATAATTCCAGCACTGTAAGAGGCTGAGGTAAGATGACAGCCAGGTCAGCCTGCAAAATTCAGTGATTTGAAGAGAAACCATCTCAAAATTAAGAGAAAAAAAATTAAAAGGGCTGCAGGTTTGATCCCTGGTACCACATGCTATGCCAATCCAGAACTCCAGGCATATTGTGCCAGTCATCAAAACTGGACATAGTAGCTTATACCTATAATCCCAGTACTGGAGAGGCTGAAACAGGAGGACCGCTACAAGTCCAAGCTGTGTAGCCGGATCTTTTACCAAATGAATAAATGATTAAAAATAAATAACAAAAGTGCTGGAGATTCAATTCAGCATGAAGATTTGGGGGTGATTTCCAGTACAAAAACAAAAGTCCAGAAACAATCAAACAAGTGTCTTAAGTGTTGCATGGAAGACACAATGATAACAGTAGGAAGACAGTACTACACCTCCAATACGTTACAATGGGATTACAACCCCAAGAATATCCTAAAAACAAAGGTAAAATGTATTCTTCACATAAATGCTTTTAAATTTTAGATATCTCATAAACAAAATCACAGCACATTTTCTAACACTTATTAAATCATTATTATCTGCAAAATTTACCCAGCAGGTTTTCTTGCATTATATCCATTGCTAGAAACTAAAGTGTTAAATTTTGCTCAAAATCTCACATAAAAACCCTGCTTTTCTGTGCCATAATCTTTGGCAGGCGCTGAGGTCTGACGGATCACTGTCCTTACAAATTAGAGCAATCTGCTAGGCAGAGGGACCGCACAGTCTCAGCATGCTTGTAAACACCTCACAGATTTGAGATTTTCTTGGGGATCATGGCTAGCAAGAGCTTGAGCCAAGAATGAATGCACGAGGCTTGCAAAAGAGCTCAGCAGACTAAGTGCCTGCTTTGGCAAGCACAGGGACCACGGATTGATTCCTTGTCCTGCATGCCACACCAACCCCACTCGTGGGGCGGACTGAGCCAGTGACTGAGTCTGGGTTTGGTGATGCAAGCCTGTAATCCCAGGGTTAGGCAGGCTGAAAAAAGGAGGACCACTACAAGTCCAAGCTGCATAGTTAAGCCCTGTAGCAATTACATTACAAAACAAAAAAGAATGACTAGATGATTAAATAGAAAGGAGAATACTGACTAGAGGTGGACACAATTTGTGTTTCCAGGAAAAAAAAGGTAATGACAAGCTAACAGAATAAACCCTTTTAAAAACATGGTGTCTTCATGTCCTTTTCACAAGATACAATATGTGTCTGGACATGCCTCATTTTTAAAATTTAACCTCAAATTTTAAATACACAGAGAGTCATTGATCAACCACTACATTTCAGAGTTTGCTGTCTCTCATAGCTCATATCTCTCCTGCCTGTTCATTTCTTTCTTATATGCCTATGAAACTGTGTGGTTGTCCCACTTATGTACATCTTCCTACTAAATGGCAGGGTCTTAAGAAGAATACTCAGAAACTTCCATGGCATCTCATAGTCACATAAAGTTAGAAATGAAACCATAAACTTCTGTTCTCCAAGTTCCCCTATAAGATGGCCCTAAAAATATACTATTACTAAAAAAAGAAATCCATAACAAAATACAATAACCATAAATATCATGCTAAAAGATATCAAATGTAGCTATTTACCCATAGATATTTTAGATACCTGCATTTTCAAGACAAAGATGTAATGTAGTAAATAACACAAACTAAAAATTGAGTATTTTCATCTCCTCAGATAGATGTTTTCTCATGTAGTATTTTAGTATCACCTGAGGTAATTTATTCTGACTTCCACAACTACAGATTTTGGCTGACACTGACAAAGGATCTACAAACTGCAGTACAGGGTTTCAGGATAAATCCTGAGTAGATTCAACTGACCTTGTCACATACAAAAGTTGCATTTCTTGTTATATAGGTCTTCCTTTATCTTGGTCTTAACTATCCAGCAGAAAAGTACAAAAATAAAGTATAAAAAGTAAAGACAAATTACTATGCTGAGATGTAAAAGGCTCAAGTCAACAACTTCTGACATTGCCAGTCCTATGGATAACCCTATACTATTATAGACTATTGGACTATATTGGATTATTTTGCTGAATTCATGCATATACAATATTTAAATGTCAATGGAGAACCGATCTCTGACAAAACTAAACAAAGAATTGGATACAAATGAAGGACCATTTTGCATCTGTATGTACAAAATAATCCTATTTTGTACACAGTCACTTTCTCTTAATTCTATGAGAAGAAAGATTCGTACTAATAGTATTTGGACAGGATATCTGTCTGCATCTTGTACTATGAATAACCACTATGAAGGCAACAATATGCAATGTATTAATTATTGAAACTGTCCTACTAATTTATTTTTGGTAGTGCCAGGCATTGAACTCAGGATCTTGTGCTTGCTAGGAAAGCACTTAATCCACTTAGCTATCTATGCAACCATACTAATCAGTTTTAAAACTGTCTCATTGCTCTTTGTTTCTCAATAAAATTGATAAAAAAATAAAGATTAGTTTGTAATATTTTAGCATTTATGTGTATGTCACATAACAACTCTAAGTTTTAGTTTTTTGTTGAAATAGTACTTTAGAGATTTATCTGTGATAGGATTTGCCTATCCGTCATCCATTACTTACAAGGAATTTGCCATATGTCTTTTAGATTCACTGTCTCTTGATAGATTTTGCAATTTCTGGTTTGGGTTCAATTGGAGTAAAGGCATCGTTAATATTCATGCACATGCTGTCTTTATATGCTGGCTTATAATATTTTGTTCTCAAATTTGGATTTAAGTCATATGCAGTTGACCACTGGGCTTTGTCATATAGTATTTTTCCAGTAATCATTCTTTATGCTTTGTTTTCTTCTGTTTTGTGTTACCTGTGCATATTTTCTATTAACCTGTCTTGGAAGTTACTAACACCTGTACTTATTTTGCATAGGTGCCTGTTGACTCCATTTAATGAAGCTATACTTTTGCATGTTAAGAATAACATTCCAGAAATTTCCATGAACCAAAATAAACCCTTCTACCTTATAGACTTATTATCTTTGGTATTTTGTCAACATGATGGAAAATAGAAAAGCACATTAGCATTCACTCCTAAACTGGATCATCTGTTGATCTTGTCACCTACTTTACTGTTTTATTAATACTGAGTAACTTTGTATCTTATTTGGCCCATCATGGGTAGATAGACATGGGTGTCTTTAATGAGTACATTGTTGCTAAGAATGCTAATGTTTGATCTTTCACTATAATTCCATCATAAGCTTGATGTCTTAGGTTTGCTTAGGGTGGTTCTTTACAGCATTTGATATTATTTCAAGAGCTCACTCCTTATCTAAAGCATTGCCCTTTTGCCTAGGAGGTGCCTTTCTGTGGTCTCCTATCTGAATCGACCTTGCATGCTTTGGGCTGTTAATGTTTTATACTACTCGTGAGACATTTCTTTGCTCATAACCTCTTGTCCCTATTCTTTGCTAGAGCTTCCAGAAACATGGATTTTTAGAATTTCTGAGGATTTTAGAACATGGCCCATAACTGAAATGAAGTTTTATTCATATCTTTGTGTTTCTTGCTTGCATCCTTCCTTTTGTCATCATCCAAGCCCTAAATCTTACTGATTTCTACAGCCCATACACACTCTAGTTTTTCTCGTTGATTTCTTGGTTCTATTTCTCTGAATTATAGTTTTCAAATTTTTCTTAAGGACATGAAAAGGGAGAATAAATTCTTTCCTCTCTTGTGTTTGTCTACTACCTGAAAGTAAGTGTAAATGTATTTTATCCAGCAGGTATAGTACCTTTTAAAGGGAGACTAGGCCTAATATCTGTTAGTTCATAAGGCCTAGCCGAAACTATAAAGTTTCTAATGGATCTTAAGTGCAAATTCCAAGCCATGAAATTCTTTGCCCTTTATCTATTTATGATTTTTAATAAATACAAATTATTATCAAGTAACAATCAAGTACTAAGTATGTGCTATAGAAGAAATAAGTATGAATCATACTTTTTTGTAGCTTTATAGTGAAAACAGTTATTAAATAAAGCAGAAAAAATATTTAATACAAATCTTATTACTGGAACCAAAAGGAGTTTGCTGAGTAAGCAAAATTAAAACTCTGCAAATCAACCCTTTAAATATGCAAGTAAATTAGTTGGATTAACCTCTCATTGTTTATTTTATTAAGTGTGGAGTTAATTCTATTAATTTCCAATGTTTGGGGCAGCAGTCCTACAAGTGGTATTTGAGACAAAAATTTTCCTACAACTAACAAGAATGTCAAATGTCTGGCAACACTTTGATGTTTGTTTATGTGAAATACTAACATATGATCAAAATGAGTAATATCTACCTTAAAATATGCTTTATGCACAGGGACTGAGTTTGGCTTCTTCCAGAGGAAGGAAGCCATTAGAAGTATTTGTGTAATATTATCCAATGGTTCCATAGCATGTGTAAATTTCAGTTTGTGCATCACCTTCTCTTTGGTGGCAAAGAAGTTTCACATAAACAACTTGTTGGCAGATATTTTTAATATATCTTGTATTCACTGGAAAAGTGGATCTGGACAATACATTTTTTAAGAGCAACTGAGCACAAGTTATTTTCTCACAGTCTCCTCTGTCACTCTTCACCCAAATGCAAAGTTAATCATGATTCATGTGAAAGTCAAGATATGTTTTCTTTTATTTAATGGCTCTAGTTAAATGTCTTAAAGACTGTTTGGAGATTGATATATCGACATTTAAGTGGGATCCCAAACATCTAATGAATAGGACTTACTGGTTTCAGGTCTATGCTTGCTTGCTTAGTTTCCTAAGAGACTGACACGATGGCTGGAGTCCAGGGCAAGCCAAAGTTTTAGTGTCTATTGTGAAAAGACACTGTGTATTTTGAAAAATGCTGGAAGCAATATAAAATGATAGGGCATATGAGAATTGATAAAATTTCTACCATAGGAAGTAAGTGCAGTACAAATGAAATAAAATGAAAGTGGAGACAAGCTTTTAGGGCTTCAAATTGTCAGAAAATATTTGCTTATGGAGCAACAATGGCCACAACCCAGATTCTGACTTGGCAGGTGGAGAAGTCAGACCCATGACTCAGAGACTGCTCAGAGCTCTTGTTTCTGGCCTATAAGTGATCCTGTGTGATGTTTGTTATGCACCGGGGCATGTTACTAGATACCTGGTATGCGTTCTCTCTAAAAGCTGTACTCAAGCAGCTTGTGTCTGGACTCATGTGATTTAGATGTTTTTTGTTTTTCTGGTTTGCAGCTTAAAAAATGATTAATTTACTACCACGGAAATCAATATGGAGATTCTTCAACAAATTAAAATTAGAAATTCCACCTGACCCAGCTATTCCTCATCTAGGTAACTTCCCAAAAGAATCAAAGGATCATATTATAGTGATTGATGCCTATCTATGTTTATAGCAACACAATTCATGGAAGCTAAGTCAAAGCAATCTGTGTCCAATGACAGATGGAGGAATAAAAAAATCATGCTGTTTATGCAGAATAGTGCACTACTGTGGCATAAACGAAGAAAAGCCTGAATGATTTTTAGAAAAGTGGATGCTGGGGTCAGAGAGATGGATCAGTGGAATAAACACTTCCCTGGCAAGCACAAGGGCCTGAGTTCAATCCCTGGTTCTGCCAAAAAAAGAAAGAAAAAGAAGAGTGAATTCTACTTGAGACCATGTTAAGTGAAAGAAATCAAACATCTAAGCGTAAGTATCATGCTTTATCTTGTATGAGATTCATAACATAAAGATTGAATTAAAAAATAGATTAAAAAGGCGGCTAGGTCCTTCTCAAATAGTAAAGGAATTAATAGGAGTGAAGAGGAAGATGAGGGAAAGGGGATGAAACATAAATTAGCATATGCTATGTATGTGTAGCAATAGCAGGTGAGGAAGGTAAAGATTGTGTGCTGTGAATGTGTACTAATGAAAACAAACAAATAAACAACAATAGCGCTGATTCAAAATCGTCCAAAACATATATCAAGCTGGGAGATAACATTTGCTTGTAATATTTAAGCAGATCTGGCCAGCTAACACAAATTTCAATGAGTGAAATTTGCAGCCTTAAGTAAGGAATTCTAAATCAATTCTTAATCATCTTTAATAAAGCTTTTCTGCAGGTCTTCAACAGGCTAGAGGTTGGAGATTATTAAGCAAGACAGAATAAAATAAGGGAAAGTAAAATATAAGGAAAAAGTAAAATGTTGTCGAACAGTGCAAACAAGCAGGTGCTAAGTTAAGTTGTAGGATATGTAGTCTGTTGTTGGCCTCCTGAGAAAATTTCTTTGGATTGGAGAAGAGATGAACTGTGAGAAGGTAGATTTCTCAGATGCCCCATAGCTGAATGAAGATGCTTCAGTCACAACTGATGAGAACTTCACAATCAACAAAGGCACCTGCAGAAATGCAACCTGGGAAAATGAACAATGAAACAAACGCCAAGGTCAGAGTCTCACATGAATTTCCTTTCTATTTTTGATACAAAGTAGCTGGATACAAACTGAAAAAGAAAGCCACAGAGAGGAAAGATGAGATCAGCTTGCCCAGGGAAAAGTCTCGGATGATTCAGGTGAAAGAAGGAGACCCCAGCTCTTGCCCGGGTGAACAGAAGTGAAAAAGGCTGCACCCCGCTCTGATCGGTGTGCTCCAGGCTGATGCGGAGGCAGAGTTGGGAGTGTGGCTACTAGCCTGGCTGGGAGCACTGGAGCTGGCCAGGAAGCTGCGCTTTTTACACTTGCTCCTTTCTCTTCTATGCGTGAGTTATCAGGTAAACAAATGTTTGTACATGTCAAAGAATCCACTGACCATCTAAAAAATGCGACCGGATGAATGGGCTTGTGGTGCTTACATTTAGTAATAGTTTACTTACTGCTGGAGCAGAAGATCTAGTAAAACAAAGCAGGCACCTCTGGAGTCTGCACCCATGTTCAGGGTTATAATTCATCATTTATTAGAATTTCTCAGTGTTAAAACATTGTCCTCTGAAAATATCATAAAACCTTCCATTTGCATACTCAAATGGCATCCTTTCCTGAATACTGCTCTCAAATAGTTACTCTATATTGATTTTTACTGAAATATTTCCAAGATATAATATATACATACATATATCATCGCAAATGAAAATTAAAATTAGTCTAAGTGCACTGTGATAACATCTCCTTTCCTTTCTCTTCTACTTTTCAGTTTCCTCCACTGTAACCTCTATGGTTATAATATGCCCTCCAGAGATATTCTCTGCTTATACAAACATCACCTTTTATAAACATAATTTGCCCTGCACACATTTTCTATTTATTCCTCACTTAGCAGAATAACTGGAAATTAATCACACCCCAGTACATAGAAAACAACCTCATACATTTTAATGAAAGCATAACGTTTTCGATTATTTCATGGAAACTGTGATTTTTTTTCCAACCAGTCCCTTATAGGAGAGTAGGTGAATAACTTAGGCTGTTTCTAGTGTCTTGCTTTTACTACTAGTCACAACAGGAATATTCTTTTATTTGTGTCAAGTCGGAAGATATCTGTTAAACATCTCAGATTTAGTCTCCAAAGTTAGTGAGACTAGTTTATTCGTTCCCTGTGAACATTCAAACATAAGGTGACCAGAGAATGCTTTCTTTTGCCATCTGAATTGTATGTTCTTTTTTTCTACTAAATTTTGTCTTATTGATTTCACTTCTGTATTTTTTTATCTCCACATCTCTCTCCCTCCTATCTCTCCCTCTTCTTCTCTCTGAGTCTATGTCATCTCCCTGGATTTTGGTAAAATGTGTTTATTTTAACAGCATTTTCCACTTACTCTCTCAGTGAGAATAATTACTGTCACCTCAGAAGATGTAAACATTAACTTTGGAAACATATACCTGTTAGTTTCCTGTAGGTTGATATTTATTATTAAACCATGAGAATAGATTTATCTCCTTGGACTTAGTCCACACTTCAATGTCATTTCTATATTTGTATTATGACTATCCATTACATTTCAGCAAAAAATTAATGACTGAGGTTTGTCATTTCTATTGTAGTATTTAAATTTTTGAATGACTTTCTCTTTAGCATATCATATTGCCATTTATTGCACACGTTATTTTTTACCTGAATGATGTATTGATTGTAGCATTTTATTATGTATATGGCAAAAAGGAAGTTGACACTATTTAATTTGTTATATCTTCTGTGTCAATTAACAAAAGTAAATAAAAATAATGTTTTTTTTTTGGCTGGTAGTGATGTATAATGCTAACTGCTGGTAAGGAAATGCATCATTTCCCATAAAGTTATTATTTTAAAACAATTACACCTCTTACCTGTGTAAAAGCCACCTAGTGCTTTGTTTCTATTATACATATGCAAATTTTACCCACAATTCATATGGAAGTAGGAGAAAGACACTTAAAACTTTTCATATTGGAGACTTCTCAGGGCCCTCAGGACCCTCACTCCAAACAGGGTGCAGGATAGGCATATGAGTGGGAGCTTCTGGGGCCCAACTAACCCTCACCCTCCTCAGCACCCAGCCAGGCATGTGTGGAACTTCCTCCATCAGACAGGCCAGGTGTGGAACCCTGTGGTACAACTCTCTGCAGAGAGGCTAGAGGCAAGGCTCACCCAGCTGATCCAGAAGCAGAACATCTTGCCAGAGTTTCACAAGCTCACTTCCAAGAGCTGCAATAGGAAGAAGTGGAGTGCAGAAGCCAGACCAAGCAACACCCACCTACATGAATTTGAAATTCATATATCTGTACCTGGGGCTAAGATAATAACTGCACCAAAGCTCTACACCAAAGGTCAGAAAACGGTGCTATAAAAATGATAAAGA
This sequence comes from Ctenomys sociabilis, assembly GCA_004027165.1. NCBI lineage: Eukaryota > Metazoa > Chordata > Mammalia > Rodentia > Ctenomyidae > Ctenomys > Ctenomys sociabilis. Next base: position 65,602 of record PVKA01006394.1, read on the forward strand.
GGAGGAGAAAAATGCATTTTCAGGCCTGAGCCCAGCCAGAATAAATGCAGGAGACAATAGTATAGAAGAAATTAGAAATCACACACCTGAAATCTCTGAAATAGCAGCAACTGAAGAAAAGAAACAACTGCAGAAAGCTATAGAGGGAATCAAATCAGAAATAATTTCTGAAGTAAACAAAAATGAATATGTATAATGAAAGAAACACTAAGTGCTTCTAAAAAAGATACTGATTAAAAAAATAAAGGAGAATAGAAAAAAAATGATGGAATCCTTGACTGAGCAATACAGGACAGAAACAGAATGCATGAAGCAGATTCAAAGTGCTATATAGGAAATTAAAACCTCAATCACAAACTGGCCAAAGAGTTTGAATTAAATTAAAATAGACTTTCAGACCATAAAGACACTATTGCAGCTAGTTAAAGTGTAAGAAAAGATCTCTTAAAAAAAACCAGGATGCAAGATGATGCAAAGATGTATAGTGTAAGACTAATAGGCATTAATGAGAAAGAAGGAGTCAATACAAGTGATATAAAAAGAATATGGACAGAAGCAATAGCAGGAAACTTCCCAAATATGGGGAAACAATCTGACATTCAGGCAATCGAAGCATATGGAACTCCAAATAACATCAACCCAATTAAAACCACACCCATACATACAATAATCAAGATCCCAGAAATTCAGCACAGGATCAGTATAGTAAAAGCCTCTATTTGAAGCCACATTTCAAGGAAAACACATCAGAATAACGGCAGATTTCTCTTCACAAACCATAAAGTCAAGAATAGCATGGAGTAAAGTACTTCAACCCTTGCAAGAAAATAAATTCCAAGCTTGACTGATATGCCCAACAAAAACTCTCTTTCAAGTTTAATTGAGAAGTGAAATATTTCAAAGACAAAGAACAACTAAAGAATTTCATGAAGACAAAGCCAACTCTACACAGCCTACTAAAAGATATTCTAGAGAAGGATCAAATGATCACAATTCTATGAATGAGAACAGAAAGAACCCACCAAATAGGGCAAACACTTAAGCACAGGAGAAAAGGAGGTAAGCAAAAGCAGCATTTCAATTATTCTTTTGCATACATACAGCAGCAAAATATTTTCATCAGAGTACTCTACAAATGGACATCTCCTGCCTACTATATAGAGGTCATCATTCTGTCTGGGTCTACAGGTGTATATCAAGGAAATAGCAGTAGCTCAGTCTCGCAAGTGACACTAGGCCACCAGTGAGCATCATGGACACTGTCCACGTCCACCACATACTAGAATTTTGTCCAATATCCTATCCCTAAACTGTTAGAAGTGTTGGTCACATATTGGCTATTCCAGTACTATTGTTATGGTTTATTCTGATTAATTCTTTACTAGCAAGAAAACCTTTTCTTAGTTGATATTTTTGTATATATTAACCTAATCAAAATCTGTGTAAGTAGTCTGGATTGATCACAGATTCGTACATATGATACACTACATTCTGACCTCTTAGTTGGACTCACAATTTCATTTTAAATTTTGAGGGGCTAGAGAGATAGCTCAGTGGAATAAGTGCTTGCCAGGCAAGCAGAATTCGATCCCAAGCACCACCAAAAAAAAGTAACTATAAAAAAATAATAAATTTTGAATACTATTTTGAAATATTTAATTTCATTAATAATTAATTTTCTGAATATTTTTTAATTTTAATTTTTGTTTTATGATAATTTTGTTTTGTTTCTTTGACTTACAATCTACTTATAATACATGGTGTGATATTTTCTCCTAGTATTAGAAACTTTAAAAAGTGTATTTCCATTTTCCATTGACTTTATATTAATTCTTCCTTGTCTTTTATACACACACACACACACACACACACACACACTCATATATGAAAAAATATGCACACAACCTGACATAAAATTGACATTGTTTTGTGGAAATCTTCAAAGACCTTTTAAATGGGTTTGTCTAATATTATACTCTACATAATCCTATATAGCTATGTATTCTTTATTCTTTATCCAGGACTATGCAGAAACTTCTCTTGCCTTTTGGATTATTGCCTTTGGTATTTACTATATACTATGTTTGGAGGAATTAGAATATCACCAGTTTGAATAATTGGAAAAATTTTTTTTTTCAATTCTCAAAGGAATGCTTGCTCAACACAAAATTCAATGAGGACAGATTTTTTTCTATTGTTTGAATAAATCAGTCTAGTTTCTTACTCACTTGCTTTTTTTTTTTCTAATGTGGAATAAGATGCTATTTATTTTTTTTCTTCCATAACTAATATTTTTTTCTATGTACGTTTTAATGATTTTTTTTCTTTTGGACAGCCAAGGAAATGGCTCAGTAGAATAAGAACTTGCCTGGCAAGTACAAGGGCCTGAGTTCAATCCCTGGTTCTGAAAATAATAGTTTTGGACAATTTCAGTTTTGTGTACCTTGGTATGATTTTAGTCATATTTCTTGTGCAAAAATTTCATTTTTCTTGGAAATGTGATGTTACAATTTTAACTAAATTCAGAAATTTTAAATCTTTATTTATTTCCTACCCTGCTCTACTTGGAGAATTCTACTTATATGAATATAAGTTTCTTGATTTTGGCACAGAGTGAATTATTATATGACTGATATAAATTCTTCATGTTTAGTTTAGATAATTTTTATTGCTATAGTCATTTAAGTTTGTATATAATTTTTGTAACATACAATCTATTATTAATCTCATGTTATATATTCATTTCAGAAATATTTTTCTAAAATTCACTGTCTACATCTTATATTTTTCAAATTTCAATATTTGTCTATAATTATTAATTTACTGTATAATTTTATTTGATTTTCAGTAAAGTTAATAATGGGCAAAATCAAAATGTTTGCAAAATAAAAATTAAAAGTATCAGTTTTTTTAAAAAAGCAGTAGAATTCCTCTCACTTCAGGGAGAATGGCTCCCGTCAAGCAGTCACCTGATCACAAGTGGCAGCAAGGTTTGGAGGGATGAAGGCCCTTCTCCGTGGTGGGCAGCTGTGTAAATTGGTATGAACACTGTAGAGATTCCTTAAAAAAAAACTAAAATACCACAGTGATATGTGCATATCCATGCTTATAAGAGCATAGTTTGCAATAGCTAAATATTGGAAATAGTCCATATGCCCATTAACGATGAATAGATTTTTAAAATGTGGTATTTATGTACAATATGGCATGATTTTGCCTTAAATAGGACACATGGAAGCCATTATTTTGGTAAATGGTTGGCTTTTGACTCCACAATCTTAAGTGGAATAATCAAACACAAAAACCTAAAAAATCACATTTTTCTCTTGTGTGAAAAAAATCTAGAGAACAAATAAGGATCAGAATAGAGGCTAGATAGTAGGGATTAGGAAGAACAGTTGCTAATAAAAAATTCTAAAGATAAATAAGATATACTGATGTCATGAAAGCACATTTAAATTGAATTACATATCCCATAGCATTCAAAGATTAATTAGCTTAGACACAAACTCTAAGTCATACTGTCCAATATGGTAGTGATTTAAGGTAGCCAGCATCTTAAATTAATATGGCTGGTGAAATAGCTCAGCAAACTAAGCACCTGCTTATGCAAGCATAAGGCTGCAGGTCAATTCCCAGCACCACAGGCTGTGCCAGCACCATGCGTAGGCACACTGAGCCATTAATGAGACTGGACGTGGTGGTGCACACATACAATCCCAGAACTGTGGAGGCTGAAAATGTGAGGATCACTATGAGTGCTAGCTGTATAGTGATACCCTATAGTTAATACATTAAGAAGAAAGAAAAGGAAGGAAGGAAGGAAGGAAGGAAGGAAGGAAGAAAGAAAGAAAGAAAGAAAGAAAGAAAGAAAGAAAGAAAGAAAGAAAGAAAGAAAGAAAGAAAGAAAGAAAGAAAGAAAGAAAGAGTAATAGAAGAAATAGTGGGTGACTAGATTAATCGAAAGAATTCAGTTCCTCAATGACACTGTGCTGACTGTCCCATAGTTGCACATGGATATGAACTACAATGTTCATTTGACTTTGCAGATACTGAACATCTTCACCATAGCGCAGGGCTAGGAAAACATTTATGCTGACAAGGTTGCCTTCATTTGTAATATTTCTTGTAGTTGGTGGACTATCCACATAAATATTCTAAAATTATAGCAAGTGTAAATTTGTATTATTTAAACATTTGTGGACCAGTGGCCTAAGTGCTTACCTAGTAAGCTCAAGGTCCTGAGTTCAATCCTTGGCACCAAAAAAAAAAAAAAAAAAAAAAAAAAGGAAAAGTCCTTGAGTAGCTATAAACAAGCACAGCATGTTGCTGAGAGCTTTCATGAGCAGCTATGAATGGAGGATGGAGAAAAAAACAGGGCTTTATTACCTACTTTGCTTCACTGTGAGCCCCAAAATTTTACTGCTCTTAAAACTTACACTGATTTTTGAAATATCAATACCCACTGTCTAAAATTTCTTCTCTGAAATACTTTTTTAAGGCAAGATATCATAAAGTGAGCTCATTAAATTGCCTAAAACAGTTCATAATTACATATTAGTGATTTCATTGGGGAAATTTAATAGAAAGCAAAGCCTTTGCTTAAAATTAAACATTTATTGACATAACATCACTCAAAAATGACAAATAAATTACATTTACTAAACAAAACAGTTGATTGGATAGCCTGCTTTCCTAGAGTTATGTAATGTATTCCTCAGTAAGATTATCGTTTTCACCGAAGGTCTTCATAGATCTTCATATATTTTATGTTATTTAAATTCATATTCTTTTTTACATTATTTCTGACATCCTACAATCTTAAATTTATAAAGCATTTTATGAACTTTGGCATATAAATATTTCTATCTCTTTTAAAGTGTGGAGCTCATGTATAACCTCAAAATAGTATTTATTATTTTCAAAGAAATTACTTAGAATGAAGCCTTCATGTATTTTTTTCTACTGAGATCTGCAAATATATTTCATTTTAACATAATGTCACAAATTATTTGCTCAAATAAACCTGGAAGGATCTTGTAGAGAACATTTGTCCCTGAAGAAGATGATAGATTGGAATATAGATTCTTATCTTGCAAACTGTGTTAAATCTTCAGTTCTCTACATAATTCCTCTTCTGTTTTCAGCTTGCATCACTCCCATCATATGTTTTTATTTTAAATCTCACAGTTGTTCTCATTCATAATCTTTCTTAATCAGATTTTCACCTCTCCTGTTCCTGCTAATTCTCAACAAACTCCTCTGGCTGAACTCCAAACTTGCCCAGTTTCCTGTTTCTCCTTGTGGCTGTGCAGTGGGAATTCATAATCCTACAGTTCAAGGCAGTGCTGCAGTCGGAACAGAAATACAACCCTTACAGGGCCTCTGTCACTACTGACTTATCTTGACAGTGTCACACACTCATTGTTATGACTTAGATCCAGAGTGTCCCCTAAACCCTCATATTTTCACAGGCTTTTGTAAGATGACTGGATCTTTTTTAAAAATAAATATACACCAGTTCATCTCTTTCTTTGAATTATTTATTAAAAATAATTCTTGATCTTCATCATAAAAAGACTGCACATAGAAAACATAAATAAACACAACAATGTTTAATAACAAAGAAGCACCATATGAAATAAGTAAATATATTTTCCCTCAACTATGTCATAAGCTTTTTTTTATCCAGCTCATCCTCGCCCCTGCATTCCAACTCCAGCTTCTTTTCAAACTGTTAAGGCAGAGTCTCTCAGTGTGGCGCAGCTGGCCTCACACATACTCTCTTCCTCGCTCAGCCACTGGGTGGAGAAAACCACAGCACCTAGTTACAGGCACAATTGTTGGCTCTTTGAGCTACATCAGTTGGAACAGTAACAGTTATTGCTAAAATATTTGATTTGTATTTTGATAAAGCATAATAGCTCTCATTTAAAAAATTTTATCATTGTATTTGGGTACTAAGTATTTAGATTAAAAAGAATTGGTGCTTAGCTCACATGTTTTATAACATTATAATTATTACCTTCAATGTTTTATGTCTGAATTTGTCATCAAAATAAATATATCTAGAAATACCTCCTACAAAAATTTTTTTTGAACTGAAATGAGATTGATAGATTTAATCTGGTTGAAAATAACATACAAAAGATTATCATAGAAAAATTGCAGTATTAACATTTTTACGAAGTATAGTTTGTTCCAAAACTATTTTCAATTATTTAAAAAAATCTCATCTTGTTTTTATTTGTAATTTGTATATAATAATGTTAATAAGATTGAATGTCAAACAATTACTCATATTTTTATTAATTTACAACTTCTTTGTCTATTTGATGAGATATGACTTTTGAAATTTTTAATTGTAATTTATTACATAGATAAGATTACCAAAACAATTCTGTTGCCTTTCTTCCATTTGCATTTTCCTGTTCATATATTCATTGATGTGATATGAGTGTTATTTATCATAGATATGATCAGTTTTCAATGAAACATGATAATTTTTCCATCTTTTTAAAATTATTTTTTGCTTTTTGATTTTCTTTTTTTTTGTAGGTGGAACCGGAGATTGAACTTAGGCCCTTTGCACTTTATATTTTGCTTTTTGGTACTAGGAATCAAACTCAGAAACTTGTTTGCCAAGCAGATACTTTTGCTTCTAGGCTGTTTTACTGGCCCCTCTTCACTTAATTTTAGATAACCTAGAATTTATGTCACAGGGAAAAGGATGACATTTCATTCCTACATGGCTTATACCAGAAAGATTTGCTGACAAATTTCCTTCAATAAACTGTGACATCATTATCGTATTTTGTTATGATGTATCAATATTATTCAGTTTGAATACGCAGCTCTATAAAACAATATCCATTATCTCAAAGCATAATACTTCATTCCTTACACTTCTTCAAACGTTTGGGCAGGTGTATTACTTTGTACTTAATTAAGCGTACTTGGCAATTGGAATAACTAAAAATAATGTCATTATGACCACAATGAAATTTAAAATGGTCCTGTTCATTACTCTTAAATATATATATGTGCATGCATGGGTGGGTCTTGGGTATCTGAGACTCACGTCCGGATCTGCTCCCTGCTCTCCTTCCCTTCAGTCCTATTACTGGCTCTTCTTGCTGACTCCTGATAATGAAAACCAGATTTGTTTTCCCATGCCCTTCCTTCATGATATTCCTGTATTGGGCCCTTGAACTTCTATTGACATCCCTAAAATTTTGTATCATATTTTTTCACATTGTTGTACAATGATAAACATACTTTATGCTCTGCTATTTGCTAAAATTCATTAAGATGTGTTAAATAACAGCCCTAATTTGGGTTGAGTTTTTGTTGTTGTTCAGGATTTTTTTACTATGTGCTTGTATTGTTTATTTATTTTTATTTATTATTCCTTTTCAAGCATTCTCATAGGATTATTATTCTTATAAAGTTCTTCTCATTTAGGATTTGTCTTAATTTTCTCATTGCTGAGATAAAATACCCAACACTCAAAGGTAAGTTTGTGAAGGCTTCATCCATAACGAACACAGGTTGGCACATGGCAGAAGGACAACAGGTCATGGTGGTGGAAGATAGCAAAAGTGACTACTGAAAGAAAGACTGCTCTATTCCTGGCCCTTCTATTGTGCCCAGGGTAGGAGCTCTAGGGTGGGTAGAGCACGTAGACCCTCTATCCCAGCCATGAATCCTGGATCAGTCACAAACTCTAGCTTCAGCCACTGCTGATAGCACAGTCCCCATGATCGTGTGAGCCTTTGGGAGGACATCTAGACACAAGCCACAAAGTCTTAGTCTTTTACTGTTGTAAGATTTATTTTTTCCAGGACGAAGGATTGAACTCTGGATCTTGCATTTGCCAGCCAGGCCATTCTGCTGCTGAGTTACCACCCCAGCCTTTAGAAGTATTTTCTATAGTGTCTAAACCCCTCCACTGTAATTTCTTTCCAATGGCATAATGACTTAGAGTCTTAAAATTAGGCTTTACATTTAAATTTTTCTTGATTATTCTTTATTAAAACATTAATATTGTACTGTCATCAGAAAATGGGGCTTATACAAATTATATAAAAACTCTACACAAATTAATTTAATAACCAAGTAATATAAATAAAATTTTAATACAAAATCCTGTGCAGCATCTCCTCTATTTATAAAACATGTACCAGCATAAGTAAATTATATGTGTAAACTCTGTGAGTAAGCTTTTTATTGGTTAAATATTCTTTGTATGTGTTTACTCATTAACTACTTGATTGAACACTTCAAGAGGTGTTTCAATGTGTTCTATTTTATTTAAAAATAAAATGAAGGTCTTAATATATTTTGAATTTGGTTTATTTATTAATTTATCCTTTAATTCATCTATTTAAGCAATAAAGAGACTTTAGATTTTCTTTGAATTATCATATTAATTTATATTTAAAGATCCTAAGGCTCATTTATCTTAGAAACATAAAATGAAATTATTTAATCACTTCTTTTAATGCAGAGGCTTAAATATTGCTGCAAGTCCTATTACTTGAAAATAGTAATCGCCTTCTCTATACCTAACTCTTTCATCTATCAATGGGTGGGATTAATGTAAAACACATACAAAATTTGTTATTCTTCCTATTATACCATGAAAACTTATTCTTTTTTTTTGAAAACTTATTCTTAATTTCAATGTTTTTTAAGTTTTTCTACATTTAATTTTACATTCTCTGCTTAATAAAAAAAATAGGTATTTGCAAGACATACATCTTATTTCAAAGTCACCTATCATTCTCATTGTAATTTTCTAATATAGCCTGATAGTGAAATATGGACATTCATACCTTATGCTGCTTCCCAGGCTTCATCTAATGTGTGAAATGAGAACTTATTGTCCTTCATATATGTCACAGCATCCATACTCTGCTACTCTTAAGTCACTTAAATAGCAGAAATGTTTTTTTATTTATTTTGTTAGCTTTGGATATTGCAAGAGGGTAGTACATGAGAATCTTATTTCAATTAGTTCTCCTAAATAAAAATTAAATAACCCTATTTCTATGAGGTTAAATTCTTTAATTGGGAATTTTAAAGTCAAAAGCAAGATATAATAGCAAAGAAGAGCACAGTGTCCATCCCAGCCAAGGAAACAATGCTTTAGTGATCATCTGTCACCAAACAAAATGGCAGTGTAGGCGCTGGCCTCAATCTCCAATACCACGCCTCCCCAGTGGAAGTCAAATGCAACAGTTCAAGGCCTTGCTGGGAATGTTTTCCCATGAAAGTTGAGGAAAAGTCAGCACTGATGAAAAAGGTGCATAACAGTCACAGCCACCACAGCAGAGAGGAAGGCTTTACTGGGAGTGAGCTGCATTCCCCCAGTGCAGCTACAGAGATGCACTGCCAGCTACTGCTGTGCTAGTTTGTACATTCATTAGAAAAGTGTGCTATAGGCATCTGTACCCCAGAGTGAATGAAGAAGACAGGGTGGGGATGAGACACTGGGACCTGTTTTGAAAGGGTATAAGCCAGCAGGTCCTTGAAGGGACTAATGCACCCTGGATTGCCACAGATAGGAAGGCGGGTTGCCACAAGCTCAGCAGCTGCACTGGTGAGTCACAATGCAGAAGGTTCACCAAGTATTGCACAAAGTGTAGAACACTATGGCTTTGTTAGTCCTCAAAACTTACTCCATGAGTGAGAGGTGAACAAAATGATCTGTGCTATTCATGGGCCTCACTCACCAATTGTTAAAGTTTCTTGTTCTTTTCTTCTCCTTCAAGGATTATGACTTAACAACAGTTAACATATAGCCACTTGGACCCAGGATTCACATCATGTGTTGAAATGTCTGATGAATTACTAATTTCATATTTTTTCCTACTTTGTGAGAAAGAAGTAGGCCTCTCTTCTATTTAAATAACTTTATGTAACTCTTTAGTATATCATTATAGACTACAGACTTAGTAATAAAAAAGCTAAAACTTTAGCTTGCCGTTTTGCTTATTCCATGTGCTTCTCTATTGAATTTTATTCTAATGGAACAACAAATCTGTTTAAATTCTGTCATACTAAATTAAATGTTTCCTCTTTGCACTAGCACTTGTTATTGTCTGCCAAACTGATCGATTTTGAAGAAAAGTTAGTGAGAACAATGCTTTCTGCTTACATCTCCCTCTCTGACTTCACAAAAATGTCTTTCTACTTTACGGGTTACCAGTTTCCAAGATATCATTTCTGTTTCTTCATTTCTTCAAGTTCTTCAGTATGGTCTCAGCTGTGTCTCTGCATTGTCTTTGCTCCTCTTCTATTTGCTTTTGTTCTTTTATTTTTGACGGTTCCTCTACCTAAATGGTATGTGTCTCACTGATGCTCTCCCTGCTCCTTTGGCGCATTATAATTTTACTTCACCCTGTGACAGCAACTCTTAGCTGTACCTCAAGAGGCGGAACCTTTCCTTTTGCCTAAGATTAAGCTTTAAACAAATTTATTGTTTTCTTTACGCCCATTGGTTGTCCTTTTCTTTGAACATTTACTTTAAAAGATCTGCATTCCTTTTGAACTTTTAAGATGTAAATATTTTAAAAGTGTGAGTTTTAAAACTCAGAAATGTCTTTCTAAAAGACCCTGGAGCTGTGGTGTCAGAAGACTGGCATTACCCAGGGACGAGACATGAGAAAGTAGGTTTCAGGATACCATGGGGACTTCACTAAGATTTAAAAAGAAAACTAGGAAGGCCTTCCTTCTGCAAAGTAAAAGGAAAGCTCAGTCTCCTAACTTCTATCAGAGAGAAGCTGAAATTTCCTGGGAATCTTGCTCCAATTTGGAAAGCTACCTCCTGCTAACAATACATAATGGGGCTTACTCTTGTGTTATGCTGGCTTAAAGCATTTAGTAAACATGATGGAAAGTATTTCCCTTGTCCCAGCTATTGAAACTCTACTGAAATTTGCTGCATGATATTTGAGATCAGTCCTAGTTTTTATAATTCCTCCTTTCCAAAAAATATGAAGGATGTCTCCAGTGATGATTTCGGAACTGGGGATTGAACTTAGACCGTTGCACTTGTCAGGGAAGCACTTACTCCACTGAGCCATCTCTCTGGCACCACACCTTTCCTACTCTTAATCTGTATTCTTGCTCGTCTCCTGGATGCTAGTTTACTCATGGCTAGGTACCATGGTGGCAGCTCAGATGCAACATGCCAGATGGCCCAATTAGAAACAACTCACATTTTCCTGTCTTCTACTTCTTGCTTCCGTGTTTACCCTGCCTTTCCCTAATGACAATGGCTCACACATGCCAGGAAAGGCTTCAGTCAATCCCTCTGCCAGGGATATCTGTCTTTCCCCCTTATTAACATTATAATGCCTGCTCTCTAGTTGTAGGTGGCTCATATTATTTTCACTATGGTTATTATTAACAAACTCCTAATGGTTTATTCAGGATAGGCTAGTAAATAAGACAAATCTGTCTTTTTTATTATGACTTTGGCTTATTAATGCCAGTGTGTACTATGCAATGTTGACATTTCCTGTGGGAAATTTGTCTTCTCATTTTCTTTTTGTAATGTAGGGCAGGGGTCAGTGGAATAAGTACTTCCCTGGCAAGTGCACAAGGGCCAGAGTTCAATCCCCAGTTCCACCAAAAAAAAAGATGTATTTTAGGACAGCATGTATAGGGTCTCACTGTAGATCAGACTCATAATGATCTTCCTGTAGCCTTCCGAGTGCTAGGATTTTCTTCTTGTTCTCTTCTCTGTCTTAAATCCTAAACCATGTGTCTTGGTGACCTAGGTACCATTTATACATCCCATACCATCTTCTCACTTTTCTCACATATTCAGCTCTCAGTCCAAGAAGGATGTTTCTTTTTATCAAATAACTTGTACCACACCTATCATTATTTTTTGGCTTCTGCATAACAAATCTTATATTTTGTAATGATTTATTATTTCTCAGTAAATAATGGATTGCTCTTTCCATAGTTTGCTTCATATTTTAGCATTTTAGGCACTCTGCTTGCATTTTAATTCATGGTGTGTAATTTCTTAAACAAAGTTTTAAATTCTGTACAAGAAAAATTTGCATCTCTTCATATACCTTTGCATATTCTCTACATTTTAGGACGTTTGTGTCTGTCTTCTACACTCCTGCTGTGTTATGAATGACAATGAGTTTTCACCTTTCAGCAAAACAAAAGTAGTTTCTTCACTCAAAGTAAGAAATACAGATATGAAAAATTGAAAATTTTCATGAAAGTAAAGAGCATGTTATGAAAAATAATTACAAATTAACAACACATTAGAAAAGGTGCCTTAAGAAAAGCAGCTGACAATGTCATCTGTCAGCTCAAAATGAATAAAAGAGAGGAAACAACCTGTGTGTGATTTCACTTAAGGACATATCTCAGAAGAAGGAATATTGTTATTGGAGGATAGGTGAAAAAAAAAATCCACTGTAGTCATAGGATTGTATAAGTACTGTACATTCCCAAATGTTGAAATCTCATAATATCGAACTCTAAAATAAAATGAATCAACACTGCATGTGTGCTCATTTAAAGAACCAACACCTTGAAAAATATTTATCATTCACAAATGAAGGTGTACCAAAACAACCTTCATGCATGTCTAAAGAAAATTTCCACGCCTTTCCATCCATACTCAACACTTATATGTAAAGTCATCATTATAGTAATGTACTCTGTAGAGTGAAATTTGCAGAAATGAATTGGAATTCTCTGAAGACCTCAACAATACTTACACTTTCACTATTATAAATGATGAAAGGTGAAATAAATAGCATAGCTCATTAATAAAAAAAAGTTGTAGGGGAAGAATTTTAAAAACTAAGAAAGACAAACAAAAACTAAAATGAAAAGAAATTTTTCAGAATGTCCAATTTGCCTTCCATATTTTTTCTCTGGCCCAAGGTAATAGGACAGTGCATGCACAACCTGTGGTTTTCCCCTCCCAGTGTACACATGCTCAGCAACATTCCAGTAAAACTATGTGGAACACTCAATTGTGACATATTTTCCAGATATTCATTCCAAGTAAGATAATGTAATCAACCCACACATACAAAGCACAGCAATCTGTCACTAAAATTGAGCTTTCTATTTGTTTTATACTTACTTTTGGTAAAATTTGCAGATTTGTCTTTTAGGATTTCAACTTTTGAGAATATAATCTTTCAGGATTGTGCTTTTCAGGATATCAGACTTTGATATTCTGATCTTTCAGTTTTTCAACCTTCATGATTGTGACATTCAGAATTGTACATCTCAGGGTTTTGTTCAATGCAGTGCAGTGACATTTGTGAAGTAGGAGTTCACTAAAATGTAATTATAGTAAACAACAAATACTTGTTAGAATGTGGATACTCATAATAGGAAAGGTTTTGAAAAAGAATGTCTTTAACCTAATATCTCAATAGGAAGAATTTGATACAAGTGCTTATTGGTAAGATGTTTAGAACAACTAAATGAGCAAGCACTGCATTCTGAATTGAAACAATTCACACAAGATTTGATATGGTTCTTAGTAATAAGGAGGAAAGATAGTATAAACAAAGCCTGTAATCTGGAGAAAAAAATTGTGCAAAGTCTTCCTAAAAACCAGAAGTTTAACGAACATGAAGATGCTGTGAGTCCTATTGGAAAGCAAATGGAGAAAAACAATCAAGACTTTCCTTTCTTCAGAACTCTTTTTTTTTTAAATGGGATGACCTATTTTTTATTTTTTTATTAGTTTTCTTGAAAAACAAATAGCAATGAAACATTTTCAAAACTGATTAATAGGAGAGTTTCAATAATTAATACATTGTATATTGTTATCTTCTTAGTGGTTAGTCATAGTACAGGATGCAGACAAGATATCCTGTCCAAATGCTATTAGTATAATCTTTTTTCTCATTGAATTAAAAGAAAGTAGCCGTGTATCTATCCTAATTATTTTGTGTATACAGATACACAATGGTCCTTCCTTTGTATCCCCTTTTTAGGTATAGTTTTGTTAGAGAAGTGTATTCCATTTTCATTTAAATATTGTAGATGTGTGAATTCAGCAAAACATTCCAATATAGTCCAGTAGTCCATAAGAGTAGTAGGTTATCCGTAGGACTGGCAATGTCAAAGTTGTTGACTTGAGCCTTTCACAGGTCAGCATTTTAATGTAGCTTTATCTTGCAGTTCCATTGGCTCAGGCTTCCTGAAAGTCATTTACAAAGTAAGGGGACAAGTGCAGTGTGCTGAGGTCAATCCTTTGCAACACACTCTCTGGAAGGAGCTGGAGCTTGTTTATCTGAATGCAAACAAGCACACCGCTTGCAAGTGCAAGTGCTTACACGTGCTTCGCTTGGAATTTGATATTTACTAACGATGATGACAAAAGTCTTTGGTTCACATAAATGTGTACTGCTGCAAACATAAGATATATAAAATATCCATTAAGTTATTTCAGACTCAAAGCTGCATAGATTACATACAATATTTAATGAAAAAAGAGAACATCATTGCTTTAAAAGAAAAGAGATTCTAAACATAGAATCCTTAAATGTAATGAACTATAGATGAATTTCTTGAAAATAAAATTGAAATAATTTGGGTATGGAATAGAATCAAACACACCCATGGTATCACTAAATGTTTACAAAATTACTAGCAAGGCAATGTTGAAGATCCCACTTGATATTACATGTATTACAGACATTGGTAGGTTGATTTTTGTCAGAATACTTCAAAGCTGAGAATTGGAGAATCTGCAATTTAATATCTACAGATGCCATTTTTGTACAGTTTGCTTATAAAACTAAACCCACCAAAAAACACATGAAACAATAAATACTTGTGTGAGTTTGATACATTTTTTCTCATTGGTAGGAAATTGCACTTTATATTTGAAAATCCTCTTATAGAATATGTGACCACTGCTGAAAAATGTACTGGAAGTTCTGTGACAGAAAGCACAAAAGCTGGTTCTATAAAGTTGGAAACCTTAAACTCTACGCTCATCAGTTACCTTGTAATACTTTAATTAGACTTATTGAAGCCCAAGTGATAATTTTTACCTTTTTTTTTCCTGAGGAGCACTTCCACCTTGTGGTGGGAGGGTGTGATGGCGGGGATCAGTTATTTATTCTACAGCTGTATGAGTCTCAGCCCACTCACCATGATAAAATGTGTCCACAGTGTGTTCTTTTTCTAGGTATTTAACACAGGGTCTACAGTGCCTCACTACACAGATCAGACTCCTAGTGATCTTTCCTGCTTTTCAGCCTCCCAACCGCTGAGATTACAGACGCAAGTCACCACACCCAGTTTCATTCGCCATCTCAGCGTGCCCCTGGGGATCGAATCCCCATCCTCTGTGTCTGACTAAGCAGGTGCTTTAATCCTCTGAGCTAGCCTACCCTCAGAGTCTGCTCTTGCTGGCTTGTATCTCCATACTTCCTGTTTGAGGATTCAGACCTTCAACTTGATATAAAATTCTTTATCACTGACACGGTTTTTGACCAAAAATAACTGGGCCTCAGAGAAGTTAATGTTCTGTTTCCAATGTAGAACATATAGAAAAGGGCAACAGTTTGCACAACTACTGTTGACTCAGTTCGTGGGACCACGAAATTTGCTGCCAAATTTTATTTCATGCTACAAACTTTATTTGATATAGAAAGGTGCTTTTTTATAAAAGAAAAGAATTTTTTAAATGATGCATCTAGTCATTTGGGGTGTTTTAGACCACTTGAAAAAAGGTGACAAATTTGTAAAAAAGTGAAAAGACAGAACAGAAAGACTCCAAGAATGTTTTAGGGGTGCTAACTTATGAGCAAGGAAGCTTACAGGGGACACTGTCATTTTTAAGGGACAGTCAGAAAGATCTCCTTTTCTGCATTTTTCTTAATGAGGATAAATTAGAATTAAAACAGAAAAGAACAAAAGTGACACAGAATTTCACTTAACAAAAAATATGAATTTCATAGTATTTATTGTATACATATTGTCTTCCAGCCAGTTAGTCATATTACCAGATATATACATGTAAAGTTGAAGACGAAAGACTAAAACTAGAAATCTATAAGAATTCAAGAGTAGAAAATTACAAACAATAGAATAAAGGAGATAAAACAAATTAAAGCAAGATGTGGTATTTTTACACAATGGATTATTTATTATTCAACTACAAAACAGGCTGAAACTGAGTCTTTCGCTGGCAAGTGGATGTCACTAGAGAACATACTCTTTTTTTTTTCCCAGTTCAGACTACCCTAGGGGTGAGGCTGGCCCAACATGTGATGCTAGGAATCAAACCTTGGTCCCAGGTGCTTGCCTAAGCTTGCCTGAGCAGGCATTTTAGAGCACTGAGCTATCTTGTTGGACCCTCAAGAACATACTGTTAAGTGAAATAAACCAGACCCACATCTGCAAACATCATATTGTCTCCTTAGTGTGAGAACCTGAATGAAAAAGATAGAATCTGAAGGGAAGAACAAATACTGGCTAAAGGGAGTGAACTTACTCAAAAGGAAAGAGTTACTGCATTGAGGAGATAGGCGAGGGAGTGTAATAGAGAGATTTATATAGGTATGTAAGCAGGATGGTTTGTACAGCTGTATTATGCGTTTCTGTTGGTCTACGGAAAGAAAGATCTGCTTTTGATGGCTTTTTCTGGTGTCATCTCCATCTCTGTAGGTGTAAGTTTGGGACAGTAGGGACAAGAATAATTTCTATTTTGTTTTCAAGTAAATAAGAGATAGAAATTTAATCTATGTCTACTGTTTTAATTTGCTTTCAGCTGAAAATATCTTTATGTTAGAGAGACATTTTATTTTTATCACCAACAGGTCTCCTATGACTTACTTTTTATTTGTCACTATTAATTTTCATGTTAAATAGATCATAAGGTGATATATTCCTTGTGGAATAATCTTGTCTACTAGCTTGAATAATGTCCTCCCAGCTGATTTCTGTCCTAACAAACACTGAAAGAATCAAATCTCTAAAATACAGGAGAGTCACAGGCATGGATATATGGGATTGGAATCAAGTAGAAGGCAAGAGTTGAAGATATTTTCCGAACTTAATGATGATTTGGAAATGTGGAACAGCTTCCATGAAAAATTTCTTGAGCATTTAATATCAAAACTGAGTAATAGGATGGTTCTCTGTTCTTCCATAAAGGCTGTGTAAGTGGTTTGCACATAGCTCTGTATTTTAATCAGTTTGGAATAAAGTGCCATAATTCATTTAATGTGTGCTGTAAGGATTAACAGACTGCAACCTAAGTTATAATCATGATTAAGATTTATTAGAGCAAGAGATACAATACATTCATAGTATGAAAAAAGATACACATAACATAAATATTAGAGAAGTCACAAGCTTCCAAGTTCATGTCCTCTCTGGTAAATGAAGGGAAGATAATAATTTCAGGGAGTAAGGTGACTTTACTCCATAAACCCAACCCAGTCTGAGCCCCAGAGTCTGTAAATCCTAAAGGACACAAATAAACCTGGGGCCACATGGATTATCAGTCTTCCTGTTGTCTTTAAACATGCTTGCAGCGTGTTTCATGTTGATCCATCACACAGCCACAAGAAGCTGACAGTCTCATGCTAAGTGCGTGGCCCACAGGCTATTGCCACGGCTTCACAGCTATGCAAGGGCTGAGCCCAACAGTCCTATAATTATATTTCCAATTAAAAAATGTGGTGTGGTGAAAGATTTTTGCCTCAAAGAAAGTTTTCCACAAAAAAGGCAATTTTTAGTAATCATGAGGAGTGCTTGGCAGAATCTAAGCTGACTTTTCTTCTCTTCCAATCTCAGAGTTTTGCTGCTTTGCTAACCTTCAGGCATAATGTAGTTCTTCCAGAATTACAGTTTTCTTCTTCACTTGCACAAAGTTTGGAAAATGAAACCACAACATTGCTTTCCTTAACACTTTGCAATTATTTAAAATTGAGTATGAAATGCTAACTGTTGAAACTACTCTAAACTTTTATGGATTTCCCTGAAAAAAATAAAACAATTTAATTAATTTTCTTTTATACAGATTAAATGCCTCTCTTTTGATTGCAACACTTGTCCCGGAGCATTTCTCCTTTTGCAAATTAAATAGGATGAGTTTGTAGATGTCAGAAGAATTGAAAATTTATTCTGGATTCATCTGCCCTTTGCTCACACACTGACCAAAATGACCTCAGAGTCTCCTTGGCGCTTAGGCAGGAACAAAGACACTTGACTCATCGGTGCCTGGCCTTGAATATCAAATGAGTTTTCAATAAGCACGAGGTGTCCTTCCTTGTCTGCAGCAGTGTGGATCGTGT